>CBVK0100184610.1:0-19257 GCA_900067695.1 Picea abies
CGCTCTTCCGATCTCACCGAAGCCATTTTGAGGCATTAAACAAAATTTTTTGGGGGTTATGGTGTATGAAACTTTCACACACCCCCTTGATGGTGTTCTACTATTCGATAC
Source organism: Picea abies (assembly GCA_900067695.1). Taxonomy (NCBI): domain Eukaryota; kingdom Viridiplantae; phylum Streptophyta; class Pinopsida; order Pinales; family Pinaceae; genus Picea; species Picea abies. The sequence goes on from CBVK0100184610.1 coordinate 112, forward strand.
CTTTCCAATTGTGCAGACCGTGCATCAATAAGAGTTCATATAAAAAGGTTATGCCTCCCACAAGTTGACCTATCATGTTGACCACCATGGTACGATAGGATGACATGTAAGCCCCCATTACTCACGCATACAGGGCTAGCCACGTGAGGAATTTAAATAATATTATAGAAGGTTCAAAACCCTACCACAATAGAGGGTTGAGGAAGTAAAAAACCTACCTTAGATGGCTATCAGGCTATGTTAAATACAAGGCCAACAAGAGGACAATTACCATGTGATTGTATTTTTTTCCATAGAAGAGAAGAACAATTGGAAGTGGGAAATTAAAGAGCATAACAGAGGGGGTTAATTCTATGTAGCAGCGTAACATGCCACATGTATTAGGTAACTCCATAGAGAGTGCCTTCTCCTTTGCACTTGCATTATTTCCATACAAGAGAAAAGAGAGTAGGGCAACCTCACCTTCTAACTCGGTTTTCTCCCGTAAGGGTTTCCCAGAGAAAATATTTGTGTTATCTTGTGTATGATGTCTGATTGTATTTTACTATTCTCTATTTTTTCACATTTTATCTCTTTCATGATTAAGTAGAAAATCAGTAACTAAATATTTTGAAATCTATAGGAATTTAACCTTCATAGTGTAGATTTCAGTTTTATTTATCAGATCTATTGTGATGAACTGTTCTAGTGGAATATTCATTAAAATTTACAGATGATCAAGTTCCTCTCCACCATCTACATTGACCTTGTGTATACAGGTCCACATATTTCAATCTCCTCAACTTGGTGTATAAGGTAGTGTTCTTGTGCATTGAAAAATATTGGAGGTAGATACTTTTGCATTTCACACATTAGCGGAGAATTTCTCTCCTACAATATCTTATATCTTATTTATGGGTTTCTTTAGATGACAACCACCTATACATGATACAAATAAAATCATATGTTTCAACAAAAAAACATATACATTTCAAGTAAAACACATGTCGACAAGTTCAACAACAAAGATTTTGCATATAAATCATTGTTTACCTCATGTGTTTTCCAAGATCATATATAACTTGTTTTACATTGTTGTCAAAGCTATCAGGGAGAGACAGAGGTAGAACATATTGTAACAAAAAAGGGATCATTATTTTTTTGAAAAGAAAACAAAATTAAACTACTAAAAATAAGTATTACCAATATAGAAATCTACCAAACAATTACCTTATTGAAGGTATGCCAGTCATGAGTTTTTACCCCACCAAATTCACCTTTCTTCGTTAAGAAAATCCCAAGGGAAATTTAATTTTTTGAATGAACTCTTTTACAACATTTCTTTCCTGCTCTGGGAAGACTATTTCAGTGTCCATTGTTATTCAAATAAATCAAATTTTTCATTGCATGATTGGCTTCCTGAATGTTAGTACAAATTTTGACATATTTTTCTTTGTCACTCCTTCCATCTAATATTATCCACAATGTTTCTGTTACATTCTTTCTTATATGCATTGTATCATACAAATGAGCTATTTGTAGGTGTTCATAGTAGGGAAACCTACTGAATTGTATAGGGTAACTTTTCATTCCTCGTGGAAGCCCATTAATGCTTTGGAGACATTTATGAAAAATAAATGAGATTACAACAAGAATTGTTAGATACAATAAACATAATTCAATACAAATTAAAATTGTAAGACATTAATATATATGATACATAGACTATTTTTTTTTTTTGTTTGTTAATTTGTGCGGGACCTGTTGGCTACGCGATTAACCTGTGGCTTGAGAAACCACGACTTAGGGGCATCTAAGCTATCAAAATCACCCGGGGATCGCACCCGGCCTGAGCCACACCAACCCTTAACATGGTTGGATTTTTTTGTCCCCGCAGGTTTCGAACCGATGACTTTAACATCACAGAGTGGCTTAACAACACACTCTGTCACCGACTGTCCTACACCTCGGGGACGTAATACATATAATGTTACATCCATAAGGATGATATAATTTTCTGTAGATAAGTGTTTACAACAGCCTTATATTTTATGCTAAAAGTATTGATTTTTCATGTTAAGTTTAACTAGTCATTTACTATTTTTTCTCTTGCATTTTCTACTTGATCTTTAGCATTTATTGAGCAGCTTATAGTACATTTTTCTTGCCGATATATATTGTTATCTATTGCTGCAAATTAGGGACACAAATATTAAATTTCTTATCCAACTAAAATATACTATTGCAAAGTGTATTTTCTTGTGTCTCGAGTAGGTACAGTCATCCAGAGAAGTGTTACACCTGTGGGGAAACAATTACTTGACTTGCAAGGAATATATTTCCACCTTACACTCCATTGAGACTTGACCTATAGGGGATTAATTTCCATCCATATCCATCTCCATCTCAATTTCCCTAGGGTCACCGGGATCACCTCCCTAGAGTGACCTAGTCGCCCTTGAAGTGTGGGACCTACATCGAGGTGACATTGGGTGTAGGATTCCCAAGTTGTAGCACTTGTTCTGTGGTTGGGTCAGGATTTTCCCAACCTACAACTTGCATTATAATAGGCTCTATATTGTACCTTCTGCATTATACTGGCATGGATTCTGTATAGTTCTTTTGTGGGTATCTATGTAATGACCAACTCAAATTGGTTTGTGTCCCCCATGGATTTACCATTGTGTCCAGGATGTAGGGAAGTGTGATTTTTACATCATCCTGGGCCTTTATTTTCTGGTCCACGCCAGGTTGGCCTTTTGCCACTGTTTCTATTGTGTCATCTTATTCCCCCTTATTTTTTGGTTGCTTCGTGAACTCCTTGACTAACACCTCCTCTTCGTCGTGACCATATTGTTGACCCTTCATTCCATAGGGTTTAGCAGGTGTTTCGGGGTTAGGGTTTGTAATGCCATTTTGATTTCCATATCTCTGCCCCACTTCCCCTTGTTTCATTGTCGAGGTTTCCTCCTCAACCCTCATGGGGCTAAGTGACTATGTTTCTGAGGTACTTACATTTTCCATTTCTATGATATTCTCTGGTTCTGCCATCCTTTCCTTTCTCCTTTGGCCCTGTCGAGTACCCTGTATGTATTTCCCTAAGGTGCCAAACTTTGGCAGTGTCATGTTGTATGTGGGTTGGAAAATGTCTCTCTTCTTTGCACAATTACGCCTAGGTCACACATTTTTATCTCGTTATGTGATAAAAAATCGAAGTGTCGAGCTAACCCATGCTTTCCACACTTTATAGACCCGGTCATAACTGTTTGGCCATATTTTTCACCTTTTCCGTGCATCTACACAGTGTCCAATTTTTTTTGCATGTTTTCTTTCCATTTGGTCACATTACTTGTTGCATGCAAATTTCTCCACGTTCATGCCGTTCAACCAACTTCCTCCTCTTTTTGTATTTTTCTTCTTTTTTTGTTTTTGTATTCCTTTTTCTTCTTTTTCTCCTTTTTATTATCTTTTTATAAGTTTTTCTCTCATAATATATACTATATTACATTATATGCATGGCTTCCTTACTACGTTTTAATTACTGAGAGTTAGTAGGTCGAATGTCCTTGTATAGTTTCAGTCGACTACCATTCACCATTCCTTTCAGTTTTGTTCCTCCCAAGTCCTTTAGTTGCACAGATCCTCCATCTATGACATTCTTGATTTCATATGGCCCTAGCCAATGCATCCTGAACTTACCAGGATGTTGCAAAAACTTGTTTTCATAGAGGAGAAATAGGTCTCCCTCCTTAAATCTCTTATTCTTTATGTGTTTTTCATGCCAATATTTGTCCCTTTCTTTCTGTACCTCTTGGTGGAATCCTTCAAGAATATTTTCTTCTTCCATTTACATTATTTGACTTAACCTCTCTTGTATTGCACCTCTTTCTGTCATATTGGTAATTTCTTCCACGCGCAGACTGGGTACCAAAAATTCTTATGGCACCATTTATTCTTGTCCATACACCAATATGAATGGTGTCTTTCCTGTAAACTTCTTTCATGTGGACCTATATTCCCATAGTAATTTTGGTATTTTCAAATCCCAATCATCTCTATTAACATTGCAGATCTTTGTCAAGGAATTCTCTAGAATCTTGTTGAAGTGTTCTATTGTCCCATTTGCCTGAGGATGATATGGTGTACTCTTATGGTGATAGAATTCAAACTCCTTAGTCATATCCTTAATGGTACTATTAATAAAATGGGTGCCTTGGTCACTCATCAAAATCCTGGGCCATCCAAATCTTGTGATCACCTGCTCAAATAAGAAGTGTATTATAGTCCTTGACTAGTGTTGCTTCTGCCCATTTGGTTAAGTATTTTTTTGCAATAATGATATATCTAGCTCCTAACCTTCTTGTTGGTAGATTAATAGGTCCGACAGAATCTATTGCCCATTTTTCAAACACTTGAAGAGTTATGTGTGGTCTTAGGGGCATCGCATCCCTCTTGTTGGGTTTGCCAACTCTCTAACAGACATCACACTTCTGGAAACATTCTTTGAAATCTTTATGAACTATTGGATACCATAAACCTACACGCAATACCTTTTGTGTGGTAGCCTTGACTACAAAGTGTCCTCCATCTATTCCATCATGAGCTTTTGTTAAAACCCTGGGTCGCTCATGTTCCAATACACACCTTCTCAAGATGTTGTCTGCACCCACCTTGTATAAATGACCTGCAATGAGTTGATATTTTGTAGCTCTGACTACCATATTTTTCCTCTGCATAGTACTAAACTCCTTTGGTGCAGCTCCTATACTTAAGAATCCAATGGCATCAGCAAAGTATTCATCAACTACATGTACTAAAAATAATTGTGCATCGGGGAAGTTGTCTTCCAAGTTAGTAAGTTCTTCTCCATTGGTTACCCTTGACAAGTGATCAGGTCTTGCATTCAGCTTCCCTAGTTTGACTATTACTTCAAAATAAAATTCCTAGAATAATAACATCCATCTACAGATCCTCTCCCCCAACACTGGATTGTTGACTAGATATTTGAGGGAAGAATGATCTGTGAACATTTTAAAATGCTTGTCCAATAAATAATGTCTGAATTTTCGAAGTGCATATACCATGGATAGGCCTTCTCTTTCTATGGTGTTGTAATTCTGCTTAGATTTAGATAGCTTCATGCTTGGAAAGGCTATAGGATGATCTAAGTCCTCTGCTCTTGGTTGTGCCAAAATTGCTCCAAGTGGTATTGTTGATGCATCTACATGCACATGAAATGTATTTTCCCAATATGGAAACACTAATACAGGTGTTATCACCATATTCTCCTTTAAAGTATCCAATCCCTACTGACAATCCTCATTCCACCAAAATCTGGTATCCTTCTTCAGCAGCTTCTCCATCGGTGCAGTAATATGTGAATAGCCCTTTATAAACTTTTTGTAGTATCTTGTATGTCCCAGTGTGGCTCTTAAATGGCGCACTGACTTTGGTGGGGGTAAGTTCACAATGACAACAATCTTAGCAAGGTCAACCAATAAACCATGTTTTCACACTATATGTCCCAACAGTATCCCAAAAGGTGTGCCAAAAATGAATTTCTTAATATTTAATGATATATGACATTGCATTCATCTTTCCAACATTAGTCTAAGGATTTCAATATGATCTTTCGAAAGAATAAAGACAATTCAGTCATCCATATATACTTCTAAAAATTGATGTATAAACTCCTTAAAAGCAGCTATGACCACCCTTGAAAAGATAGTTGGGGAATTCTTAAATCTAAAGGGAATGATTGTATATTGGTAGGATCCCCATTATGTAGCAAAGGTAGTCTTATACCTATCCTTTGGAGCTATTTTGATCTGATGGTAACTTGAGAATCCATCTATGAATGAATATGCTTCTTGGCCTCCCACATTCTCCAAGACCTCATTTGTAAAAGGGGTGGGGAAAGGATCATATAAGAAAGAATCATTTAATTTCCTCAAATATACACAAATCCTTATCCCCCCTTTCTTATTTTCCTATACTACCATGGGACTGATCCATTCATATTCCTCCACTGGTTCTATCATGCCAGTGTCCAACATTCAATCAATTTATACTTTCACTTTCTCCTTATACATTAGATTCATCATGTAAGGTCTCTATCTGACAGGTCTAGCATCTAGTTTTAGGGGTATCTTCATCTCACCTAACTCACCTACTATGTCTTTCATCTCTGTAAAGGTTGTTGGAAATAGGTCAATGTATTCACACAGTAACTGTATTATCCTTTCTAGTGTTTGCTCATCCTAGTAGTCTCCAATTCTTTCCATTTTCGGATTGTCTTATGTCCCAATGTTGAATTTCTTGAATTTGATTGGTGTGAAAAATGCCTCTGACTCCAGAGATGTACCTTCCACCTCTCTCTATCCTTCAATATTTTTTATTTGGATGTTGCATGAATCATCTTCATCTAGTGCCTCCTCTTCGACATGATAACATGAAAGTAAATATTTGATTGTTTATATTTTTTGTTGTTGATATTTTGTTATAATTTCGACCTCTGGTTCATAAAAATGTCACTCTCCATATCAACTTCTGAGTTGAATCAATGTTGGGGTTCTCATGCTCAAATGAGAAAGTTACCACAAAATTATGTTGTAATACTATCCATTTTGTAGTGCCTCTTTGCATCTCCTGGTCTATGTACCAGTTCCAAGGGATCCCTTCCAATGTATAAATGAAGTGATGAGGGCATTCCTTTGGTGGTGTCATCCTCCATTGTGATCTACATTTCTCTAGGTGCTCAACTAGTCTTCCTCACTCATCATACTTCTGCAATGTATTTCCCCCCTGTTCTTCGCCAAATCAAATGTGAAGTATCCTTTTACACTGATACCAATCCTGAATTTTTTCTTTGTGTGCACCCCACCATCTTGCAGGTGTTGCCTTGAGTGCAATATCCAAGGCTAACAACATATGATTTTCCAAAACATCCTCCTCATATTTTTTCAATAATTCCTCTAAGTCATTCAACCCATGAAAACTGGTAGGTTCTCTTATCTATGTACCAACCCACCTTACTACGTAGTCTATTCTTGCACACCTCCTTATGGAGACTTCATGTAGTCTCTGCTGCCAATTCTCCAGACATATGTCTAATTCGGAATCACACGATGTAATGCTTCTCTAGCTAAGTTCCCCATCTGCATTTGGGTTGACATAATATTCTTCTCGCGCAGTGGTTCTATATAATTGATTTATTTCTTCCAAGTCCAAATAGGTCACCTCCACAAACCTTTATTCTGATGAAGGATCCAATAGTGAAATAAATATATATTCGCCTGATTCAAAAGTCATTTTCCGTGTTTTCAATTTGATTACATCTTGGTTATCAAATCCCTAATCCAATCTAAGTAATGTTGGGTAGGGTGTTGTGCCATCTACTATCACTATCATTTCAAAATCTTCCACATTGCACACTCCATCCAAATCTATTGTCACACCTTTAAGTCTTCCAATTGGCAACACTTTTTGTTGATTTTCTAGTTTCAAATGGACAGGTGAATAGCCTAATGTGGGTTCCCCCATACATTGCCATGTCTTCTTAGGAAAGACGTTTACTTCAAAGCCTAAATCAATTATGATATCTCCCATATTGAAATCCTCAATGTTGGCATTTAGCCTAAATTCCCTGCTTGTTATTCTTCTTGTATGGAGATGATTGATTATTTTCTACTCTAATTTCCCTTCTACCTCTATGTTGCATCTTTCTAAAAAAAATTGTAAAACCTTAAGGGATGATGGATCATTCAATAACTTAACATAGGATTGCAGAAAAGTCTTTATGGTACTTACTTTCTCTAAAGGTTTTCCTTTACTGGTGTGATCCATTGAATATGGCATCTCATACATTGGTGGATCCTGAATTTTATACACAATTGATGTAGATGCAATATTCTCCTTGAGAATCTCATGCTTGGCCTCCTTAAATTTTTCCTTTTCTTTATGTGCGTCAAACTGCTTATGTGGCTTAGTATTCTTCTTTACCCATTGGTTTTGAGTTGGATCTTGTTTTGTTGTATCATATCCTATCTTGGATCCTCCTCGAGTAGTGATATTGATGTTTTCCCATCATCCCTGGATTTTTTATAAATCCACTGGACATTCTGGTTGTTATGGTTCCTTTTTTCCTGAATCTTTCCCAAGAGTGTTGGGAAGTCTTATGTGTCATGGTCTATTGCATGAAAATACAAGCATGTTGTAGGTGGAAGTGGACAATCCCTTGCATAATTTCTTGGTTGTTGATATTTTTGGTAGACTATTATCCCTCATAAGATGACCTAAGAATCAAAACAATTTTCCTGTTGATTTCGTAGAAGATTTGATTGAAATTGCTTTGCAGATCTTTGTAGGAATTATCGGTTCCCTTGAATCAAATACCTCTCTATTTTGAACAAAAATTTGACAGTGAACATTTAGGATCTATTTCAGATGATAGCATGGGTGAAAATAGAAATAGAATATAGAAGACAGTTTCTCCCACCATGGATGTCCCAAGGTTCTTTGAACTTAGCCAAACCTTTACATGAATTGCCCAAATGTCTGGAGAAACTTCTCCAAAAATTCGACCCAGAAAAATCTACCTCAACAGAAGATCATTCAAAGAATTTATTTCTAGTCACTCGTCTCCTTTACATCCATTATGAAGATGTTGTGTGTAGACTCTTTCCCTATACCTTTGAAAACAAGGCTTCCACATGGTATTTTGACTTATCGATTGGTTCTATAATCACCTTGAATGACTTTGAAAAATCCTTTATTGGAAATTTTAGGGAAGAGAAAACTCTTGCAGCTTTATTCAAATAATAAGTGGCCCTAAAGATGGAAAATAAGGAAAAAGTAAAGGACTCCAACCAACGCTTCACTACAGTACTCAACAAATTTACTCTTGAAACCACTCCTTTGGAACCCTTGGTTGTCAAATATTACACTTCAACATTATTTCCCTCTATAGATATGTTCGTTGAACGAGCTGGAAAGGTTTCCTTAGCCTAGAATTTTGAGGAATTTAAAGAAGTCAATAAAGAATTGTTGTATTTAGACAGCCACCATGCATCTAAGGAAACCAAATTGGTTGGGAAGAATCCCTTACTCTTGACTAAGCCTCCTCAAAAGGAACCCAAATACATAGACAACATGGTTAAGCTAGTAAATAAGATACCAAACAAAGAAATGGAACGTAAGAAGAACGTTGGGGAAGGGTCTTCAAAGCCTATACCTTTCCATCCTTTCTTTAAGAGGAATGGCATCCCTTCAAAGCCTCCAAAAATTCCAAGTCTCACTCTAAATTTGGATGACTTTGGCATGGACATTTTTTGTTCATATCAACAAAAAAACCATTCTAAGAAAACATGTCCCCAATGGGTCAAATATATGACCTTGGTCATTAAGAAGCTATTATATGAGAAAGATAATGAAGATAACCATACCAAGGTGGTGGAAAAGGAAGAAACTAATGAGAATACCACTCAGGACTCCTCCATGTTTTTATGGTATTGTTGTATATTTGGATGATGAACATATTGAAGAGGTTTTTTTTGGGGACACAGAAGTCATAAAAGTTGCTCCCTGATATTTCAACCTACATATAAAGGGTGGTGTTCCCAACACTCCTCTCCCCTATTAAATTGTCACTGCTCTCAGAAATATAACTCCTCCCACTTCTACTCAAAAACCAAGCACCCCTACACCAGCTACCAACAACAAAGCAAGTAATTTAACCCTGAAAACAACCAACAATAAACCCAACACTCCAACACCTCACAATCAAGCAAAACAACAAATAAACCTGGAACTCACACTTTGGAATATATTGTTATTGAAGATCTGAACAAAACCAAAGCTAACATTTCTTTGTATGATATATGAGCACTTCCCTAGAAACGTGATCTTATTATTGACACTTTTAATTCCAATAACCCTCAGAGAAATACCATTGTTGAAATAGACAAAATTTATAAAATTGCTAAAGCAAAGGGAGAAAACAAAGTTGAAATCAAATATTCCATAAATGCGGCCATTATAGGATCACATTCAAGGTCCCAGGTCCTACCATTTTTTCTTACATTTGAAATTTTCAATTTTAATGTGCATAACTGCTTAGTGGACTCAAGTGCTTCTTCTAATATCATGCCATACTCGGTTTTCCAAAGAATAAATTTTGTCCCATAACTGAGAACTACTAGGATCATACAATTTGATAGATCATATGTTAAAGTAAGGGGTGAACTTAAAGATGTTATGATTAGGATGGAAACTGATCTTAGAGTCCATCAGGTCATTGATATTGTTGTTTTCAATAATCTAGAAAGTCATGGTTTATTACTGAGTAGGGACTGGTTTGAAAAACTGCAAGGTTATTTCTCCACATATTTGTCCCACTTATCGCTTCCATACAAAGGTAATCCAAATCAGATCTTGGTGAACAACGACACTCATGTGAAACATACAGTAACATGACTTGAAGGTAAGAATGAGTTCATTAGATTTGTTGGGTTGTTATATTCTTTGAAGCGAAATTCTAGTCGAGAGTCGAGGTGGATCGATAGCAAGTCGAAGGTCGAGGTGAGTTGACCAGGTAAAGTCGAAGTTGAAGGTTGAGGCAATTTGACATGGTAAATGCATTGACAGTCAGTCGAAGAGTTCAACCAACAAGAGGTCGACAGGCGGGCATCTGGTGACCAACTAAAGGCTGAATGAATTTCAACTAGTAATCAATTGGTATCTGACTTGGAGTTGACTGTAACAAAATAACTAGATTTACGAGGTTTGTAGCCAATGATCTATATGGATCTGTAACCATTTTTGGGTTCCATGTCTTTAGGGTTTTTCCTGTTGTAAATCCTATAAATAGGTGTGTTGTAAGGTCACAAAGACTAATGATAATCAAGTCTTTAGAGAAATATTTAGATGTAGGTTGTCGGTCATGTAGATGTAAGATGGATTAGCTACAGGGTTGTTCTTGCGTAGAAAAGAGGGTATGATGTTGATTGTGTCTTAGGTGTGGACCAAGGTTAGACATGTAACCTTTTATTCATATTGAATAAGACAACAAGAGAGAAGAACTCTCAAGGAATGTTGGTTTTCCCAATTTGGGTTTCCAGGGTAAAATCTCTATGTACTGTGTGTTTTCCTTGTCATTTACGTTATTGATTAAATTCTTCTTCTCTTCTACTAGGTTTAGTGTGGAAGTGTATCTCATTTCCTGAAAAGTGGTATCAAAGCGAAGTTTATCTTTGAAAAGTGGTATCAGATTCATGTTAAGATTTGATGTGTGTATTATATCTTGATTTACAAATCTTGAATCTGAGAGCTAAACCCTAGGTACAATAAGAGTTGTAAGTCATAAATTGTGTTAAAGATTGTGGTAAATAATGGCGAGGAGTTCAAGAATAGAGATAGAAAAATTCAATGGCCATAATCTTGAGCTTTGGAAGCTTAAAATGAAATATCTTCTTGTATATCAAGAACAATGGACAACAGTCTATCTAGGTACCCAGTCGAGAGGCATGTCGACGAAAGAATGGGAGAAACTCAAAATAAGAGAAAGAAGTACGATTCATATTTTTCTTGCAGATTCAGTACTACTAAACCTCTCAGGTGAATATTTGGCCAAGAAACTATGGGACAAACTGGGAAGCTTATACCAGTTGAAATATATGGTAAATAAGTTATTTCTCAGAAAGAAATTGTATCTTCTAAGAATGATTTATGGCAGTTTAGTGACTAAGCATTTAAATGTGTTTAATACCATTTTAAGCCAGTTATCGTCTATGGATATTAAAATCACCGAGGAGGAGAAGTGTATAATCCTATTATTTCTTTTCCATACTCCTGGGATATCCTAGTCATGGCTATAGGGAGTAACACAACCACACTAGTGCTAGAAGACATGGTTTCTTCTCTATTGTCAGAAGAAATGAGAAGAAATAACATGGAAGGATCAACCAAAGATGCTTTAGTGGTGAGTTTTGAAACACACACTGACACTGAGAGGGGGGGTTGAATCACTATCTGGAACTTTTGGCTACTTTTTCACACTTTCATAGATTACCTAAATTAACTGAATAAGATGCATGCAGTTCAATTAATTATTCATAAACATGTATAACACAAACTATATGAAGTAGATAAAATATCATTTTTTTATTTATTTAACTTCAATGAATACAAATAAAATCAATCCTTTAATATCTTCAACTTAAATTGAATATGAGAGATCCAACTCTCTAATACAAAACCCAGCGTATAGTTCTCATATCCAATTGAGAAATAAGGAATCCAACCCTCATAACAAGACCCAACTTGTTGATCTCGGATCCAACTGATATGTGAGGAATCCAACCCTCATAACAAGACTCGGCTTGTAAATAGGCACCAACTTGATAGAATGAAATTCCATTCAATCCAGTATATATATACAAGACACACTTGGATTCACCACCACTTTTGGTTTATATAGTATTTCAATAGGTATAGGATTCAACCATTGTGTCTCTTTTACATGAACCATTGCACCTCTTCATTTAAGTTTCTCAATTTAATTAGAATACTAACCTTGATTCGAATTTTGTCCTCATGAGTTGATCATAGATATGGATCAACTCATTATATCGTTCACATGCTTCTGTTGCGTTCCCAAGTTTTCCAAGAGATCATATTTGAGATTTTAATTGCTCTATGTATTTTTATGGTGTTAATCTCTGTCAAATTACTCTACATGCCTTAAGTTGTTTACAGAAATGAATTTTGTATGACGTGTTTCCTTCAATCCACTTCCCTTTCTTACCGCGAGCTCAAAACCATGGGCTTATTTATTTCACACGTTATTTTGTTAGCTCTTTCTTCTTCCGCCCCTATTCTTCTATGTGGGACCATATTCAAGTGTCTGAGGGCTTATTTACTTCTATCCCCTTTATATTATTTACCTTATCATGTGACCGATGTTGAAACCAGGTTTTGCGGTACTTAGTCCTTCGGGGCATCCGACCTTTGTAGTCATTCAATCCTCCTGGATTACATTTCACCAAAGTGTGTATATTGTTTTCACTAGTAGATTAAACGGTCAATATTTAATCTTCCGTTAGATGGATGATCCTATATTATCCAGAGGCTTCAAAAAAATCAATGGTCAGGACTTAATCAGGAGTTGATATGAATGGTTCTCATTCACTCCAGGACTTCAACTATTCATGGCTCCAGGACTCTGGAGTAGAGAAATCCCTATGGAGGTTTACCTATAGAACAAGTCATAGAATGGTGGTGACATATTGTTGTCGGTTAACACCTCCGCTTATGCTATCCTTCCACCATGCTTAATCAACGATCAAGAATGCTCCCAAAGTAGATTAACAGTTAGTGTTACTTCATGATTCGCGCTTACTCTATTCTTCCACTATACTTGATCGAATGCTCAAGAAATATTTTGTAGGATCTTAGATCAATGTCTAAACATTAATTCATGACTTTGGCCTTCGATGCTTCATATATTTTAGCTGGTAGGAGAAGTTCGATATCCCCATAGGATGTAGTCTCAAAGTGACAAGGCTTGATGATGTCACTATTGACATGGGACTGGTTGAGTGGTTTCCATGTGTCACCTTGATTTGTGAATTTTGTATACCTAAAGTGCCAACTAGACCTTGACACTTGTCACCATCTCATTGGTCCATGCGTCTCCCTCATGGATCATGGCTTTACACTTCATTGCTTCAGTACTTCATGGCTTTGGGAGTTTTGGAAATTTTATACCATCCTTCGATCATTGTCGAAGTGTTGAATAGATCTATCACTGTAGACCTTTTCTTGTCTTGATCGACAGCTTATGTTAACTCTGGGGATTCAGAGTTCAGGATTTCTTGGTTTATCTGAGCTTATTATCATCGGAGTAGGTCAATGTTGGATTTCACCACCTTCTTCCTTTTAGCAAAATCTAATGATTTTGATATTCATTCCATATCAATGGTTGATAGGATTTCCCTGCTCTTCCTCGGATCCAACAGTCGACAGGAGTTCATGACTTCAGGGCTTCGACCTTCGGGTAAACTTACATGTTTCAGAATCATTTTCGTCAAAGTGGTCAGCATCAAATTTTACCACCATTGGACCTGCCTATCCTCATCCAATGGTCACCATGCATTTACCAGCTCTTATGGCCCTTATTTACTTAGGGACTTTAGAGGTTTCAATACTTTGTGTCATATGGGATCTGCTTATCATATCCTTCCACTTAGTTCTATCTAACGATCAGGATAGATCCTGAAATGATTTAACAGTTGAAAGCTCACTTGAATTTCCTCCAAGAAATCTAACGGCACTTATTTAATCTCTCTCAATCTATAATTTTGGCTTGATCCAACTATCCATAATGTTATTTCTCCAGATCTGGTGGTTGATATTTAATCCTTCCCAGTCTCTAAATTCACCTTGATCTAACGATCCTGGATTTTCCCAAACTAAGAATGAACGGCTCATGTAACTCGATCCTTTACAAAAGGATTTATTCACTCGCATAAATTTGTCTCATGTGTTACTTCAAATGCACCATATCTTATAAGCTTCGATTAATGTTTGTGCATTATTTTATACACTGATATTTAGTCACTAACCCTCCTGATCTCTTAATTCCTTGTTCTTTGTTTACTCCTTATTTACATGGATTATATGCATGCTACCTCCCTTTAGATTTAGGAACATAGGATCAACAATGATCAAGAATTGCTTCTACCCCAAGGTGATCTACCTATTCCCCAAGGTGATCCTCCTTTTTCTTTGTTTAATATACATGTTTGACTCGTGTTTCCATCAATGACAACACACAATCAATAATGCCAACAATCTCCCTATTTGGCATTGAGGGAAAAATATCTTTAAAACAAATACTTTTTCTCCCCCTATCACTGATCTCATTTTCAGGTTGGAGGATTGAACCAAATATTGATACCAAATTTGTTTTACTATTTTTCTCCCCCTTTTACATCAATGACAAAGAGTTAAACTTTTACTGCTTTTCTCCCCGTGTGAATGTGCTAGTTCTTATCTCAATCTCTTGGTATTTTGTGTTCAAATAGGTAATCTTATTGATACCTATTTTTGTAGTGATCAAGTCTTTTAAACCTAATCCAATGAATTCCTCATTTGATGACCAAATTAAACACTCCCCCTGAGTTTTTACTGTTTCATAGGGTTTTACTATCTTCTCCTTTGTCTTAAAGGAAAAGGGTGTGAATCTTACTAATCTTATTGATATGTTTATTTATTCTCGTTGATATTTTGATCTTTCACAAGAATACCATTGATCGATACCAATTAATTTAATTTCCATTATTCAACCAATTTAATATCTTATTCACAGTCCTTCGACTCTGCAGAAACCAACTTCAACTTTTGCCTCTTAGAAATAATATTGAATTGGTCCTTTCAACTATTGTTTATTAAGTCCTCTTCATAAGTTTTTCATTGTTTTGGAAATTCCTCATTAGGTTTATATCATACCATACTTTAGTAGTATTTTGTAGTACTTACACCAAATCATGTTGCAAAATCCTTCCTCCTTCCTTTTATTCATATTTTATGTTGAGGGGAAATTTAGTAGTTCATGGAAATAACATTGGAAAACTTCCAAGATTTTCATTGCTCAATTCTTCTGGTTGATATGCTATTGAAGATTCATCATTATCATCATTGTTCTGTGTAAGTGAAACTTCTTCATTTTCTTCTTTGGGATTTTTTGTTTGCATTTTTCTTTTATTGGTTAATGTAATCTTTATCTGCATGATATCGTCAGGATCTGCTATTGTGTCATTTTTTTCTTTAGGAACTATCATTTCCTGAGTTTGATCCATTTCATATTCAAATCTATGAATTTCACATTCCTTATTAGGAACTTCACCCATCATTTTCTTGTTATCAATTTCTTCATTTTCAAATGCAAGATCATCTTTATTGCTTTCTATTTCAAATTTTCTTCTCCATACCTTTTCATCAGATATTTTATTTGTTGGATATTTCTTTTCTAAGTTTTTCCTTTGATATTTTTCATTTCTTCTTTTCTTCCAACCTTCATTAGATTTTCTTCTTGACTTGTATGAATTATTTATCATGGATTGACTTCTTGATTTTCTGCAGTATTGGGATTTGTGACCAAACCAAACACATTTGTAATATCTCATTGTATGAAAAAACTTTGTTGTGTGGCCAACATATTTGCATCTCCAACATATCATTAAGTTTTTGGACCTTCCTAAATTTTTATTTTCAGGACTCTTTCATTCCAATGCTTTGTAACCAAACTTATTACAAGAAAAGCAATAATCATTGAAGGTGTTTCCATATTTGAGTCTGTTGTGACATGAGAAGTATTTCTTTTGATATGTTTCTTGTTTTTTACTTTTATAGCACCCTTCCTTGAAAAAGTTCATGGTTTTTTTTAGGTTTGTGACTGTACCTTTTTCTTTTGACGATTAGGATCCTTTATCATGTTTTTGAATGGTGTTCCATTTTCCACCTTCTTATTTCTTATTGTATCCAAGACCGTTTTTGTCATCAGTTGGTCTTTGACTATTCCAGATCCTATATAGGATAGCTCAGTTGTTCTGGAATTTGACAGTTGTTTTTGTATTTTCATTCTTCTTTTTGAGGTTGATAACTTCCATTTCCAACATGTGGCATGTTTCTTCCTTTTTAATCAACTGAATCTTCAAGGCTTCTTCTTTTTCCTTAGCTCCTTCAAGTTGAGTCTTTAGATTGATGACCATTTCTTATGTATCATTCAAGACTTATGTGCAGTTATTAGTTTTGTCATATGTATTTAAATCTTCTACATATTTGTTTAGATCAACAACTTCATTCTTTAATCTTTGATATCTTCCTTGTTTTCTATCTGAATCCTATTGAGGTTGATGGCTTCCCATTCCAACATGTGGCATGATTCTTCCTTTTTATTTAATTGGATATTATGTGCTTGTTCATTTTTCTTAGCTTCTTCAATTTGAGTCATTAGAGTTGCATTAGTACTTTCATTTATCTTTTTGATGTTAATAATTTCCAATTCCAACATGTGACATGATTCTTCTCTTTTAGTTAATTGGATCTTATGGGCTTCTTCATTTTTCTTAGCTTCTTCAAGTTAAGTTTTTAGACAGATGACCATTTATTTTGTCTCTTCTAGTACTTCTTTGCTTTTATTGTCATGTGTCTTCAATTCTTCCATTTCTTGGGTTGGATCAACAACTTCCCAGTCTTCAATCTTTTGATTTCTTCTTCTTTGTCTTCTAGGTGAATCTTTTGTTCACGCTCTTCATGGTTAGATTGATCTAATTGTTTTAGTAGCAACATATCTTTCTTTTGAAGTTTCTATAACTCTTCAAAAGTGCACATAATTGTGTATTCAATTTGGTCAAACATCCTTAGTAACTTAAATATATAGACCATTTCCTGGTTCCATACTAATCATTTCAAATGTAGTTATAACATCAGTCTTAAAATCTAATAGTTTTTCTTTAGTGAATACTGAGGCATTCATCAATTCCTTGATGTTTTAGTCTATTGGATTACTGAGAGGGGGGGTGAATCAGTAATAGCGTAATTATAATCCTTTTTCTTCAAATGTTATATCAATGTAGAATTATTATCAAACAATGAGTAGTAATAAATAAAAAATCACATACATACACAGTACACCAGTGTTTTACATGGAAACCCAAATCGGGAGAAAACCATGGAATGATTTTTCTTATATGNNNNCTTCCTTTGTTTTCCAGCTGCAACTGGAAGAAGGCTCCAACCCCCTAGTTTCTCAGGCAACAACCTGAGGGAAGCTCCAACTCCCCAATTGCCTGGCTACAACCAGAAGGAGGCTACAACCCCCTATGTTCTCTGGCTACAACCGAAAGGTGGCTACAACCACCTGTCCTTGTCCCGTCCTGCCACCCTGAAGTAGAAGTAGAATGATGGAACCACTGTCACACTATCACTATGAGGTATATTGTTGTAAACCTATACCAATAAATCTGAACCATGCATCAACCTGTACCTCAACCTATAATCAACTTGTACCATAAACAAGTGCATCAACCATGCACCAACCTGTACCAAACAACCTGTAATCAACCTGTACCATAAATAAGTGTATCCAACCATGTACCAAGTATGTACCAATAATGTGTCAACTACTCATCAACTATTACTCATCAATATGTACCAATATCATCAACTATACAACTCATGTATGTACCAACTCATCAACTACTTGTCTCAACCATGTACTCAACATGTACCTCAACCAAAAGCCCTCATCAATTTAGTCATACAAATATGATTTGTAGCTATGTAATAGACTTGGTGTATATGATCACATTCCTACAAACCTTCCTTTACTTTAAAAACAAGAGACTATCATTTTCATCAAACTTTTCTTTAGTCTCACATGCCTAGTTTTGGATTAGTCATTAGTCAACAACCCTAACTTGAATTAATCATAACTTTGAACTTGTAATGTATAAATATGTGAAACTGATACACAATGTTATTCAGTGTGTTTTATGCAATTCCTCCAAGTGTCACTACTTGGAACTTCTCATAAAAGGATTTATAGAAAAAAAATGGCATACCTTGTTGAATTCTAGCTTATTCTAGAGAGCGACCTTGTAGAGCATTCCCCGCATGAAATATTCATTGAATTGATACAAAAATATTACACATAATACTACATACTGTACCCTAACCAACACATTTTGTCTCACTAAATTTGGATCTGTTATGAATAATTTATGACATTTTTACCTGAAACACTTATTTTTTACTAGTTTCAGGACTAGCCACAAACCCTATTTTCCATGGAGTTTAAATCAAAAAATAAAAAGGTCCACAATCTAAATGTTTTACCACAGATAATTGGGTATGTTTTCTCAATGGAATAGCAATTTCATGGTCTGAATCATTATAGAAAAAAAGTTATAGCAAAAATGGTGAGATGACCTATAAATAAAATACCTTAGAAAGCATCATCAAAAGAATTTATCCTTCCTTGCATTTCGGCCTTCTTTTCTTCACCTTCCCTCAAACATTTGGATTATATATCCTTGGTTACCTCAGACACATATATATATTCAATATGCTCAAGTTTAATTAAAATTAGAGAGCCTTGCCTCTTAT
>CBVK0100184611.1:0-19251 GCA_900067695.1 Picea abies
TTCCTGAGGTTTTTCTATGCTATATTGATGTTTGGTTCTTAACAAGATGTCTCTATAATCTTCAACTATTATGCCCACTTTCTTCTGATGCAAAGAGATGATCTGTGTAGAGGTCATAGATGTGGCGGTGACCTTCTGCTTACTATGGGCACAAATCATAAACCAGATAAACTTCCCATTCTATGAAATGACCTTACTTCACTTCTTAACAAAGATTAAAGAAATAAAGGTAGGTGACGCTACCTCTGGTATCCTATACAATTGTCTACCCAAAGTCATAATAACACTACGAGGTATAGAATCATACATAGCATGTCACTTCCACAAATATGGTTGTCCTAAAAGAACATCACAAACTTCAGGAAGAGAAATATCACACAATACTTCATCTTTGAATGGATTGATTTCGTAGGGAATATGACGTTGTTGGTTGATGCAGAGATCTCTTCCTTGGAAAAACCAATCGATGGTGTAGCGTTGCAGGTGTGGTGTCATCGACAGATCCAACCGCTTGACGACCTATTATGTGATCAGGTTCTTCTGACTATCGCTATCGACAATGAAATGAAGTAGAGACCCCTTTACCCACATCTGTGAGTGAAAGAGGTGTTCCCCTTCCTCTAGTTCTTCGGGTTCGCTTGGTTAGACTTTGGTGGTTCAACATAGATAATCTGCTTCCCTCCTTCTGGATTTTATTTAGAGTCAGAATTTTCCTCTGAATTGGAAGATTTCATCTCACCCACTAGTGAATTCTTGGAGAGAAATTCTTCGGTGTTGTGCCAATGGATTTTATGGTATTCACACAACTTTCATGTGTCCTTCTTCAGATTCTCATTACCCTTCTTGTGTTGCGGCTTGGACTGGTTGTCCTGAGAGTGGACATCATCACTTTGTCCTTTTTTTTGTGGGTTGGNNNGTCCTTTTTTTTGTGGGTTGGGGATGCCTTTGACCTACTTCGGTTATGAGGAGTTTACAGATCCAAACTCCCTCCTCTTTTGCTTAAACTTTGCTCGATCTTGACAACATATCTATAAGCCGTACTCAATGATGTGATATCCAGAAACTCCATTTTTGTTTAAATGTATCTATGTAGATAGTTGTGGTATTTGAGAACCATATGTCATTCATATTATTTGATACCCAATTTAGTGCGCAGGGTATGGAAAATATTGGTGAAATCTGGTACTGTATGGTCTCTTTCCTGACATAGGGTGGTCCATCTTGTGTACTAGTCCTCATAGCTTCCAACGGGGTAGTATTTTTCTTTAATCAAATCCCTGAAGTAATCCCATGTGTAGGAGACCACAAATATTTCATATTCCTCTATGTCCCTTTTCTTAGAGTGATTATCCCACCAGTACTTAACATGGGGGATGATCTTGAGGAGTGAAAAAGTAATAGTTTCCCTATCGGAAAAATTGTGGACCGAAAAATACGCTTCGAGCATATTCAACCATTTATCTACAACATCTTCATCTATCAGTTCTTCAAATAATGGAATATCAAAATTTAATTTTACCTTGAAGGGGGTTTCATGGCCACTTGATGAAGATGTTTCTCCTCTGCACAACCACCAAAGGATCTATGCAAAGTTGTCCATCATTTTGTTCCTTTGTCATGCAAAGGGTTCCTTGAGAAATAGTTTAAAAATCTCTCCTACTCCATCATCTTTCTTCTCATCCCCCATGAGTTGTGGTCGGGCTCAGTGTGACCAATCTTGCAAAGGCTCGATTGGTTCAAGTCCCAACTTCTTGTACCGAGATCTTTTTGGGGACATGCACGAAGAAAAATAAATGAAGAGCAGTCCGCTCTGATACAACTAATATGGATTTATGAGCGGAACGAAATAAATAACAGATTGAATATAATAACACATAGATATAGAGAATAACAACATATATCCAGTGAGCAATAACTTCTATTGAATAAATAAAATAAGATAAAACTGTAAACCTGCATAACTAAAAACAACTTGCTCGAATGGTGGTAGCTATCTATGAGAAGAGATGTTTCTGCTTCACACATCCATTTGAGTAGAATGATTACAATGAGGCTACATAGGCCTTTTTAACATTAGTCATGTCATCCAAAACCCTAACCCTAGGATATGAAACGCCAAAAGTTATGTGGGCCTCAATGGGTAAGTTGGTACCTCAACTTCCTAGGGTCGTAACGTTTGCATACGACCTCGATTTTAGGCGTGTGATATCCCGTTGGAAAGGTATTTTTGAGAAATACACATTATGTCATCAAAATCTGACTCCGTCTACAGTTTGACTATGGGAAGCCAAAAAAATTGTTGTTTAGGGCCCCAAAATGACTATGGAAGTAGAAAAAGATGTATTGCCATTAAAACTTCCAAAATAAGGCAGTTGGACTAGGTGGGTGGTCACCAATATCCACTTAGAAGCTGTGTATGGATTCATACAACCCCTGAAGTGCAAAACCCACAATTACAAAGAATTACAGAAGAATGTGTTGAACTAAGAACTGTCAATATGAGTCAGTTGGAATAGGTGGGTGGCCACCAATATCCACCTGGATCAAACATGGTGTTACATTCATAGTATCCAAAATCCATTATGAAGAATTATCCACAATATGCATTCATAGAATGTTCTTTAAGAAAGCCAAGAAATGTGTCATGGAAGAAATGGTGGGTAATTATACTAGGCAGTTTTAGCTCCATGATCCAATCCAAGTGAAAAATTCAAATGAATCTTAACAGCAGATCAATCCTTAGAAAAAGGAGTTTATGTTTGCACATTCTATTACACAACCACCCAAAACAGTCATAAAGCTCAAAGTAGGGGAAGGACTCTCCAAGAAGCCTAAAACACAGTGGGCCAACCTCCTTAAGTGGTGATATTTTAACCATGTCGATGTGATGGTAATGATGGACACTTCCTAACAATACCATTTACTAACCATAATTCTCAAAAAAAGGTAGCACTCTCCATATTTAATTAGAATATGTCATTTCTTGTTCTTATCCAATCTATCCCTTAGATAATGACCATTAGATATTAATGATGGAACATAGGATGTATGAGATGATCTTGAACATTGAATATGTTATGAATTCTACAGACCTTTCCCTGAAACTCATGCATTGTAATTTCACCAAAATGATTTAAAAAACATTGGAATTGGTTTTAATTTTGAGCTTATGTTGTATTGTGATGGTGTCAAATTTGGGGAGTATATATACCAAAAAATGTCAAAATTTCAAATCATCGAATTCTTTAGGAACACCTGACTTCAAATCATGGCAATTTCAATTCTTATGTTAGAAGTATATTGGAGAACACTGTGTGTAAAAAATTGAGATAGTTCATGTGAAAACCCTTTTTAAATGAACATCCATGTAGCAATGCTTGTATCTTTACAATTAATACCCTTGTGCCTTTTAAAATCTAAAATATTGTTGTAGCTTAAAAATCTGCAATGTTTCTATAGCTTTTAAAAATCTGCAATATTGTTTTAGCTTTTAAAAATATGCAATACTCTTGTAACTTGGAAATCTAAAATATTGTTATAGCTTAAGAAACATGCAACATTGTTGTAGCTTACAATTTGGATCATATGACTCTACTTTTTGCAATATCAATTAAAATTTTGGTGTAAAACGCTCCTCACCATGATTTTGATGCTTGGTATTTTCAAAAATTCTTGTATCTTTTAATTTTAGAATGCCAACATGGTTTTATAACTTATAGAATTTTCACTACCTCTAAATTGGAGGATCATTCCAAAAATTTGTAAACAATATTGCAACCATATAAACCTTAGAAAACATATTCCATTTGACAATAGTTTTGAAAATGGTGTTCGGTTGAAAATATTTCAAAGGATGATATCATACTACATATTGAAAAAATTGTGATGCCTACTTGTGACGAAAGTACCCTTTCGTCGCAAAATTGAAGATAAACAGTTGAATTTTTTAATTTTTTTATAAATCCATCCCACGTTCGTTGCTCTTGAGATGAAACGAGTTGTACATCTCAAGAGTGACAAACCTAAAGATAATGGACTCCTATCTATCTTGCGACGAACTCTTGAGACAATAACCTTTGATCATTACATTGTTTGACAAAGTCAACATTGACCGTTACACTATTTGACAAAGTCAACATTGACTTGGTCAACGTTCGTCGCTCTTGCGACAAAAAAAATATCTATAAATATTTTGCAAATTAGAGAAGCTGTGACAATCTTGCTATAACCACGACGATTTAGAAAGGGTATTTTTGCATGGAAGAATGTCAAAAAATATTAGAGGTGGGAAAAAAAGTAATGAGGGTGAAAACGGTGATGGTAGATGTTATTTCCCTTGCAAAAAATGTTGCACTACACATCCCATAAGAATCTTAATAGCAACAACTAAAAAACATTGTAGGAAATATGGGCACATTGATGGGGGATCAAATGCATATCGTCCTGTGGTAATTAGCTATATATTCATTATTTGTTTTTATATTGTTGATTTTATATAAAATTATATATATTGTTTGAATATTTGTTATACACACTAATTTTGCATGATTGTTTGTAATTATAAAGTTAGAGTTTCCCTCTAACTTTCTACAGAATATTGCACCAAGTAGTAGTACAAATGATATTGTACAAGATGAGGAACATGATCAAGCAAATGAGGATGTCATGGAAGAAGATGATGGTACAAATCAAGTTAATGATCCCATGGACGAATATGATGGGACAAATCAAATGATCCAAGATTTGTTTGCTCATCTGGATGAGGATGTGGACAATGATGGTATTTATGATGAACCTCTATTAGAAAAGGAAAATAAAGGATTTAATGAAGGCTCAAGAGAAAATCTTGTCTCCGCTACATTGTTGCTAGTGAACTTAAAGGTTATGAATAATATGTAGAACACTTGTATGACAGAGATCCTAAGGTATGTAATATGTTTCATCTCATATACATGAATGTTGATTTTTTTATATTTTTTTTTAGTGTTAATTAATGTGTAAAATAAGAATGCAACTTTTATGATTAATATTCTTTACATTAACTAGTTATTTGTTATGTTGTAGATTGTTAGGTGAATTTTTGTTACCATCGTCAAATATTTTACCTCGCACATATCAAGATTTGCATGTCATTATGAAAGACATTGGAATGGATTATCAAACTATAGATGCATGCCCTAATGATCATATTATATATTATGGAGGACATGCTTTGAAAATGTAATGCCCACAATGTCTTATTGGTAGATATCGAACTGATCAAGCAACAAAAATGGTGCTTCGAAAGGTTCTTTGTCATATTCCCATAATTACATGTTTGTAGTGATTGTTCAGGTGTGAAATAATAGCACAATTTATGGATTACCATGCACGTAACAAAAGTGGAGATGGTGTTCCTCGAATGCCTATCAATGGTTATGCATTTAGGGAAATTGAGGAAAAATTGGCAGATTTCAAAGATGAATCTCGTAATGTTAGGATTTCATTTGCAGCTGACGATGTTAATCGATTCGGAGAGATTAGGTCTATTTACTCAGTGTGGCCAATTTTTGTTACCAACAATAACATTCCTCCTTGGATGTCAATAAAGAAGGAGAACATAATGTTGACAATGATTGTTCCAGATATTTGTTTACATTAATAATTGTTCTAAGTATTTATTTACATGAATATTAGGTTTTATTACTTTTCTTCTCACATTACATTGAATTAAGTGTTTTCTTATTTTTATAAGGCATCAATTATGTATAGGTGTATTAATTTAAGTATTAATTTTTTAAATTATTTTTATGATAAATTAATTTAAGTAGTGTTTTATTATTTTTTTTTCATAGTGTATTGATGTTCATTCTTTATTCTTTATTATAAAATAGATAATCAAAATACCACATTCAACATAAATATGTCTTCTCATAATGAGAATATTAATAATGATGAAAGTGAAGAGCAATGCAAAACTAATTAAAAAAGATAAAAAAAAAATGTTTAAACAAATAAAAAAAATGAAGAAAAAAGGTCATCAAAAATATAGATTGCAATAGGTGAATCAATAACAACAGATGGCTCCTAATCAAAATGAAAAGAAGAAAATAAAGAAAAAAATCTAAACTAAAAGCAATGCATTGTATATTTACCATTTTCATCAAGTAAATAACTTTTATTTGTCTTTATTTTCCTTCCACTATGTTTACATCATGGATGATATGATTTCAATGGGGGTAATTTGGTATTGAATAACATTGTTTTCATACAATTTTTCATGATTGGAACTAAGGATTATTCATGTTAACTTTGGATCTATGAAGTTGAGAAGAACTAAGGACTATTCATGTTAACTTTGGATCTATGAAGTTGAGAAGAATACAACACATTAAGGTGAAAAAAAAATTACAAACTTTGCATGATATAAAAGGTTTGCATCTTTAAGTATCTAATCTCTTATAAAATTTAAGGGATTAGGCAGTTTTTATTTTAATTTGTAACAAATTAAAAAAACATGTAACTTTTATTTTGTTCAATAACACTTTATAAATATAATTAGGTAAATATTCATTTTACCAAAACTCATTTGGTAAAAATTAAAACTATTTAGAATTTCATTTTCGAAATGACATTGTGGAAAAATACTTCAAGTCATCCCATTCTTTTCCTATGTAAGATACACATTTTACGTTTAAGAAGAAGATAACATCGTCCTCACAATAAACATAATTATAATTTAATTTAAATTTGAACCTTTTCATTTATTTAAAAATGGCATGGATTATTTTCATAGTAAAATTATTATAAAACTATAAAAATAATTATACTTAAATGTAAATTTTGTAAATTAGATACTAGGAATATGTATAAGTATGAGAAATGGAGTATGGGATCACTCGACTACAGCTAGGGTTAGGGTTCTGGAAGTGAATATGGGATCGCTGGATCAAAGCTAGCGTTCTGGCGCTAAGCAGTCTATGGAAATGAATATGAGATCACTAGATCGGAGCTAGGGTTCTCACGCTAAGGGTTCCTCTCTATAGCGGGGGTTTTATGTGTGACGACATCGTGGCCTGGGTTTCTAATCAGGCGTATTTGTCATTTGTTCCACCTTTACCACACTAAGCGTCACTATGATTTGTCTCTGGAGTCATGCCATAGGAGGTCGGGTTTCAACTGCAATGCTCAACACTCTCTATATATGTTACTCCACTCGCTACCCCATCCATAGCGTCTGATCCAGTCCCACGTTGTAAGTGCCATTGGATAAAGAAGGCTCCAGCTATTTGTTCTGTTATTACTCCAAAAGTCACCCTAGACTATAATCACGTGAGCTTGGTAACATCAAATATTAAAAAAGAAAAAAAAAATTGATTTTGAAATTATGAGAGAGGTAAGGCTAAAGCTATTTGCTTGACTTTAACAAATCATATGAATCTATCCTTGCAAATCATCTTCCATATGCAACAAAACAGATCATCCAAAAGCAATGTTTAGCATTTCAAGGCTTTCAGGTCGAAGACTTTTATGGGAAAACATAGAATTGCGAACAAAGACATGAAAATCATTTTCAAGCATACTATTTATACAATAGAAGAATCATAATTTGGAAATCATTTTCAGAAGATATTTAGCAACACACAAGGTAGAAGATCGCAAAGGATCCTCCTAAGCAACCCTCTCACGCTTGTTGTTGAAGAAGAATAAATATGAAGAGTCAAAACAAAGAAAAACACAACTAAACATCACTTTCTTCTGCAAATGAATTCTTAACACAGAAAATGATAAGATAGGTTATCTTCAAATTAATTCTGTCAAATTACAAAAACAGATCCTCTCGGCCTCTCGCCCTTTCCTCTCGATTGGAACATGGATTTATAATAAAAAAAAAAGGCAACAGCTAGAGGTGTGAGCTGGCCCTTCCTCCCATTGGATTCTCCTATCAACAACTATCTATCGTACACCTATGCTAACAACTATTAAGAAACTTCTACAAAAAAGGAAAAATGTTGGCAATTAATCCAACACGATTTGAATGACACTTTCTTCCTTGATGCGCATCTTTTTCCATTGCCAAGTTTCCTGTAGAAGTTGTAAGTTGTCATCTTACTGCTAGTTGTTGTTTCTGCAATCTTCTCCATCATCAGCCACTCATAAAGATGTTAGCTCGACTTCCCTATATTTTAAGTGCCAACTGGTAGTGCCATTCTGGTGTATATGCATGCAAACATTTGTCCTCTGTGAACTATTAGGTAGCAAAATTACGTAGAACCCCTTATGTTGTGTCGGTGTGCAAACCTGTTCTCTTCCAGATATTGGATAGCAAAATTAGGTAGCGCAATGTGGAATACACAGTGCCCAAGAGAAAACGCAGCGCTCAGGAAATTTACAATGCCTAGGAGAAAACGCAGCGCTCAGGAAATTTACAATGCCCAGGAAAAAACGCAGCGCCCAGGAGATTTGGCAATGCACTACACTATGCACATCCATGCATGAAAACAGTGGAACAAGCAAGAAATTGGGAGCAACATCATACATATCATGGCTATATTTAGTTCTTCAACACCTATATGCTTGATGCATGGCTTGAGCTTGAGGATTGACTCGTGGCCTAGATTTGACAATATAGTGTGAAATGTAAACTTCGAGTAAGTGTTTCAATTGGCAATCATTGGGAGGTAATGTGGTTCTAGCATGTGATGTCATTTTGCAAGTTGCAAGCCTATTGTCGTGATTCAGATCCTGCTTTACAGGATGGTTAGCATATTGTTTTGGGAGGACGGTTCTACTATGTGAAGAGTAAATACAACTAGCTTCAAGATATTGAAAGGAGTAATCCTTGAACCTACAAAACATTCTCTATATTCTCTATACTTGGAGTTTATGTTTTCTGAGATGGATTATGGAAGAAATTGGAAGGAATAGGGTTTCATAGGTGGGATATGGTGGTTTTATAGGTGGGTATATGGAATTACATAATTTGCACGGAGAGACATGGTGAAGGAGGTGAAGGGAAACAAGCAATGGAATGTGGTGAAAAATCGAAGGAGTAAGGTTACCTTGGTTCTTGGAGAAGATGTTGGTGTAAACCAAATACTTGCTTTGGAAAAAAATATATTGGTAGGGAAATTAATGGGTCAAAGGGTGACTTGGGAACAACTTGGAAGTTGGATTCAAAATGTGTGCGTTCACATTTTTTGCTACGATATATCCTTTCACATCCTCTCTCATGGATGGTTGGGGTTCTTATTCAATTGAGAGAAGAGCCATTCATTCCTAAAGGAGTATGGTTCATGGAGAGTTCCTTCCTAGCCATGAAGCCATGGCATCCCTTATTTGATGTTAAAGATCAGTTTATGGAGGAAACTCAAGTGTAGGTGAAGGTTCCTATGTTACCCATGGAGCTCTAGATAGTACAATCCCTTAGAATTATTGGGAATTTGGTTGGTATGACACTTCTAATTGATGATATCTTTTTTACTAGGAATATCATGTCCATGGTGAGATTGCTAGTTGAGATAGACGTCAGTCTTGGTCTTTATGAGATGGTGGATTTTGTAATCGGGGATCAAAAATGTTCCAAGATTATCAATTATTAGAGCATCTGATTTAGATGCATAAGGTGATTTAGATGAATAAGGTGCCATGCCTATGGACATCTACATAAGGAATGTGACAAGGTTCTCTTCAAAATGATTTAGTTGAAGAAGGAACTCTCGACTCAAGATTGTGGTAGGGAGGATAAACTTGTGGATTTGATAAAAAGGGAATGAGGTTTATAAGTTCATGGCCTAGTCAATATCCTTAAGGGAAATGTTAAGGATACAACGGACAAGGTGGAGGTTGACTTACAGATTGGGGACCTGTCTTAGGAGCTCATCATGGATCAATATGCTCTAACACCAAAAATTAAGAAAGAGTGTAGAACACATCCACTAATGGAGGATATCGAGTTTTTGGGTAAATCTAATACACTACCTCTTCACATGCCTATGGAGTCCTCTTCTTTTCAAAATATGGAATAAGTAGAAATATTTTTTGTGGAATCAAAGTAGAAGGTTACATGTAGTGGTAGGATTGTCTCTTTGTTAGGTGATTTGTGTTTTTCTAGAGGGGTTGTGAGTAGGGATTCCCCTGATGTTTAGTAATGTTAGTCTATTCATTATGTTGATAGGGAAAATCTTATTGGTGGAAGGAAGAGTCTCGTCACCTCAAACTCCTTTGCAAAGGGGAAGGGCATTACCTCCTATGAACAAAGAGGGGTTTTTTCCCACCAATTTTACTATCCTTAGAGGTTTGGGTTTGGATTTCCCAAAGGACATATGACCTTTGATTGTAGGGGGCAGCCAACTTTGATATTAAAACTATCTCACGAGAGAGAAATTAAAGAAGTGAATCAAGGTAAATAGAGGTTGATTACACTAGCCCTTAAAGTAGGCCTAAATCATTGTTCAGTGTCCTAATGAAAATGATTTCAATTAATATGAAAGCTTTGGGGTGTAGAGAACAAGACTGGCCCTCAAGACATTGGTGGAGTTAGACAAACGAGATATAGTTTTGATACAAGAGACAATGGGAAAGGGAGAGAAGATCATTTTTTAACTCAAAAAGTCTTTGAGGATGGGAATTTCTTGCTTTCGATTCATAAGGGTTTCAAGGAGTTGATTTCTAGTTTGAATCGTAGTGTATCCATTATTAATTATTTATCTATTCATTCAAGGCTTTAAATAGAGGTATATAGTAAAAGCTTGGGCTTGACTCTCACTTTACTAATATTTTCTAAATTTTTATGGGCCTTATGAGGGTAAGCAATTTAATAGGAAAATTTAATTACTTTTGAGTTTTTTAAAGTTGATAACCTCATTGTTGTAAGGGACTTAAATCTTTCTTTTATTAGAATGGAGATATGGGATCCAATTCTAGTGTGGATAGATTAGTTGGATTCTTCCATAACTTGTTTAATAACGAAGATGTTGTGGATATTGAACCTATTAATGTCAAGCCAACTTGGAACAATAGTATATAGAGGGGAATATTGTGTTTCCAAAAGTATCGATAGGTTTATGATCCATGGGGGATTTCTACAAAAGGCTTACATGTATTTGTCATGTACCGTAAGGTCCAATAGATTCCCAAATCGCTTTACATTTGTTTAGGAATTCGATAAAAATGATCCTAGAGATCCTTTCAATTTTAATCTAGTATGGGATATCAAGGAGGAGTTTTAGGACTCGTGAAGGTAAGTTGGTTGAACTATTATTCTTCATAGGAGGGCACTTTTTGTGAACAATTCGTAAAGGCTTTGAAAACAATTAAAGAAAAGGTGGTTGACTTGGCAGGAAAAAGACATAGAGAAGGGATGGTCAGCTAAAAGAAGTGGAGAAGACCTCAAATCACTTATTTATACTAATGAGAGATGTCAACTCAATGAAAAGGATAAGGTTCGTTTCAAGGGATTGGAGTCAAAAAAGGAAAAGTCACTTATAGATAGGGAAAGAGAATGAAGGCTCAAGAGTAGGGATACTTTGATTGCAATGGGGGACCAAAATACCAACATTTTAAAAAAAAAATCCAATAACAAAAAGTGTGTTAATACAATCTAGGAATTAAACAACATGCAAGGGAGGAAGGTCAACAACTTTAAGGATCTAGTTCAATTAAGAGAGTATCATTTTGAGGAGGTGTTTAAAGAACTAGATAGAGAAAACATAGAAGCAATTCTCAACGTGGCAACTTGTTTCCCTCATTTGGTTGGAGAAGATGAGAATGAGAGGATGCATATGTAGTCACAAGGGAGGAACTTATTTATGTTCATAACTACTTTAAGAAATATAAAAGTTTAGGCCCAAATGGATTGATTGTGGAATTCTATATTGAGTTTTTTGACTCACTAGGTGAGGACATGCTCAAAGTTTTTGAAGAAGTGAGAAATTCTAGGAGAGTGTATGTATCTTTTAATTCCACTTTTGTTTCTCTCATCCCGGAAGTGGATTGTCCTAAGAATTTTAATGGCTTCGTGCCTATCACCCTATCAAACTACATTTACAAAATGATTCCCAAGGTCATTGCAGTTAAACTAAACAATGTTTTCTCAAAAGTAAACTCACCTGAGTAGTTTGGGTTCCTGGAAGGGAGCCATATACATGAGGCTATAAGATCAACACAAGAGGAACTACACATTATCAAAACCTCACATATGCCATCAAGAATGATCAAGTTAGATATTTCTAAGGTGTATGATAGGGTCTGATTTTTTTACTACTCTTAATTCACATAAGGCTCTCACTTCCTTTGGTAAAGTGCATTATGGGATGTGTTATTACTGCCTCCTTTGCAGTATTGACTAATGGATTATCATCAAGTTTCTTTAAGTCTTCAAGGAGGCTTAGACAAGGCTACCCAGTCTCACCCTACTTGTTTCTTTTGGTAGCAGAAGGATTAAGTATATCCATTAGTGAAGTTAGGAGAACAAGGAGAATCAAAGGTGTGTGAATAGGAAGATCTTAGGTACTCACACAATTACTATTTGTAGATGATGTTCTACTATCTCATTTTGAATAAAAAAAGGGATGTTTAATGTTTCAAGAACATTTTACATCTTAACAATACAGATACGAGCATGGAAATAAATGAGAATAAGTCTACATTTTATACATTTTGTTTGGAAGGTGATCAAGATCTAGGTATTGGATGATATTTTCATTTTCAACACTTAGACATGTTAGAAGGGGTTAAATATATGGGCCTTGCTCTTAATCCTAATTTTTATGGAAAGGTAGATTTGTACTTGCTACTATCTAAAATTGAAAAGTGCATCTCTTTTTGGTGAAATAGGTGACTCTCTAAGGGAGGTACATTATTTATGATAAATTGAGTGATAGAAGATATTCCAGTATACAGGCACACCCTAGCACATATAGGAATCTCATCACAAAGAAGATCCTATGGAAAAATATACTTTTATAGAAATGAATTTCTCCAAGAACTCTCTTGGACTGGATTAGAAAAGAAAAGGAAAAGTATTGTGAATATATCCAACTAGTGGAAGTTAAAGACACTAGCCTTCCCACTCATAGGCTCTTGTCTGACATGGAGAGTGGGAGACAGATCACAAGTGAGAGTGGGGAAGATGAAATAATGGGGTGTGGTAGAGACATATTCCTCCGAGATGAAATCATTCAACACCTATAGGTAATTGGCGAATGTACATTTAATTTGATTGATAGCCCACATGACACATCCTTGTGGTCTAAGGGCTAGAAAAAGGTACTCACTCTTGGTCTAGAAGGAAATTTGGCCCAAACATGGGATAACTTTTTAGTAGAACTAAAAAATGGACATAAAAGATTGAACAATTTCTCAGATGAATTAATCTAGGCTCTAAATGGAGTAGGGGGGATTATACTACTAGTATTCGATATTCAACTCCTTTTGGACTAGGAAAAGTTGATGATAAATGGTGGTGGCAAAAAATTTGGAAAGCTAAATCCCCTCCCAAGTGTAAGTTGTTTATGTGTCTCATCTTGAACATTAAATTTTTAACATGGAAATCCCTCTAGAAAATAAATAGAGCAGGTCCAATTATTTGTTCACTTTGGAGTAGTGGGGAAAACACTTCACATTTATTTGTTCTTGCATTGTAGTTTTTCTTAGAAAGTCTATGTTGAAGTTGGGGAGCTTTTGGGTATACATCACCTTTGGAAATGTGAATCTATAGAAACATGTATTATTGTTTGGTTTACTTAGAAAGATCTAAAGTGCTTTAGAGCAATCCCATTTATGTTTCTACGGGGAATATGGATAACTAGAAACTATATTTTGTTTATAGAAAAGATGATGACTAATTTTCATGAAGTTTCCTAGGTTAATGCTTTATTTCCCTAATATAAGGTTATTCTAAATGTTAAATCATAGAGAATTCTCTTGGAGATAAAGGTGGACAAGACTTTAGCTAGGGGATATTTGGATGGGGCTTGTCAAGGCCCATATTCTATCAGTGAGATTTTCTTGCTTCATTCTATATATTTAAGAGACACACATATTTAAGCTCAAATGTAATATGGTAAGAGGAAAAAGTAACTAAGGGGAATTCAAGACCTTATACTACTTACTAAAATCTTCTTTGGATAGAGTGATTGGTAAGTTTCAAGTCATGGGTGATTCATAGAGTCATTAGTCAAACTAAAGAAGCCTAAGTACAAAATTATTATTTCCTTTGATTAGCACATTAATTAAAGAAAATATCTAATCATGTGATCCTTTGATTAGCACATAAACTAAAGGAAATATCAGTTTCTTTGGGTCAATCATAGTTCTATTTATAGAGAGCACAACAACTTGAATTTTATGAAGGCATTGGATATTTTTGGATCTATAGTTAAAGATTCTAAATAGACATATCTCTAAATCATGTTTTTTTAG
Source organism: Picea abies (assembly GCA_900067695.1). Taxonomy (NCBI): domain Eukaryota; kingdom Viridiplantae; phylum Streptophyta; class Pinopsida; order Pinales; family Pinaceae; genus Picea; species Picea abies. The sequence continues at coordinate 14,404 of CBVK0100184611.1, forward strand.
CTATGCCTAGAACACCTTAATTTGTTTATCTCAAATAAAAATAAGATCATGTTTGTTTAGCTTTCCCTATAACACCTTAATTTATTTATCTCAAATAAAAATAAGTTTTTTCCTTGAAAAAAAAAAAAAGAAATAATAAAAAAATTATTAAATGCAAAATATTTTGAAATCAATATTTTATATGTGATAAATTCACTATTTATATTTAATTATTAAATTCACTATTTATCAAAACGAGTAGAGATGTGACCACCGCTTCAATGTGGAAAGAGCAGCGCATACATCAATCAATCTTAGAAAGTCCTCGCCGCATACAGCGCTGAAATAAAGCTAAAGTACACGCCGCATAATCAATCAAATTATAATATTCGCAGTAACTAGTAAATTGAATGTCCAGACTACTTATTGGAAAAAATGTAATTTCTGTCATTTTATTTGGTCTATCGATAAAGTCGGGTCGAAATTTAAACGTAGAAATCTATGGAGTAAACTGTCAGATTTAAACGTAAAAATCTATGGAGTAAACTGTCAGACCTAAAGATCGATAGAATAAATTGTTGCACATTTTAATGACACGTATCCTTCGTCACGTGAAGGAAGCGGGAAGACGGGGATTAATTAAATTTTGGTCCATATTAAGTAACGTTTGATTGCTATTTTATCTTGTACTGTGGGTATGTACAGAATCTTAAATTTTAAGACACGACGGATATGAATAAAACAGGGCTTATCTACTTCAGGACAGTGAGATTGACCATTGGCGGCTATCAATAACCAGCTTGCTAAGTAGGTTTTAATGTTATGCTGAATATATACCAAGAAAATTTGACTGTATATATAATAGCTTCAGCAGCATTAAAACCTGCACAACAAATTGGTTATTGATGATCTTTAGATGGCATTATATATTGTCACTCAAATCGTCTCATTTTTTGTGAGTTGTTTTTTCGATGAGTAAATTTTTAATATTTTATTAGTTTTTTTTAAATTAGAAGATTTAGATTATTATAAAATTAACCAAATTCCAAAAATAAATTTTCAAACACAATAATCAAAATCTGACTTTCGACACAGTTTTTTCAAAATTTTAAATTTTACAGAAATTTTAAATCAATCTTTAAAAAAAAAAACAGCAAGAGAGAGACCAGTATGCAGAGACCAGTATGCATGACCATTACACCCTAAGGACCATCATATGTCACAGACAAGGTGAAAAAATGTATTTATAATTGAGTAAACTAGACTTGTGGACAATATTCAAACTGATAAAGGTAAATTGATTCCTTCGTCGTTTTCTAACAAATTAAAGGGTTTTATTTACTTTAAAGGAGGTTAACTCAGGAACAATCTTCCCTTCTTAGTATCCTTAATTAGGCAGGTCCTCCCCACGATAGTTCCCTCACGTCCAATTTATTTGATGGGATTGCCACGATCTACCCGCCGTAATAATTTGTGCATGCAAATTATTTTTTGGATCGTTTCGCCTTGGAAACAAACCTACGATATCCCTTACATGTATTCGGCGGAGGAGGAGCCTTCCGGGGTTTCGAAACCGAGGCATCGCTGGGTTGAAGCACTGGATCCAGAAGTTGAAGATGAGAGGTCCAAAATTGATGCGTTATGTGGTTCTGATTTGGTTGCTTTTTATGGGCTGCTAAGAAGGATATATTCAATTTTTTGGAAAGAAGTTTAAGCAAAAAACAAACACCTCTCGGGGAATCAGAAGGATCGAAAGGAATCCCAATAAGTTCGCTTGGACCACTGGCCCTGATAATCTGTGCATGCATGGATAGTTTCGCCTTGGAAACAGCCTTACCAGAATCCTTACACGTATTCTGTGGAGGAGGAGCCTTACCTACTCGGCGGAGGAGGAGCCTTACGGGTTTCGAAACCGAGACATAGTTAGGGGGATCAAGCCATGGATCAAGAAGTTGAAGGGGAGAAGTCGAAAATCGATGGTTTATGTTGTTTTGATTTGGTTGCTTTTTATGGGTTGCTACACGGACATAATGCAATAATTGGCATAATGGTTTGCAAGACAAAACATGACATAATGCAATAATTGGCATAATGGTTTGCAAGACAAAACATTCACATATTAAGAACCTTATTGTTCAAAGTTTATCAAACAAGCCTATATTTTTAAGCCAATACCTTGTTTGGAGTGATATACAGAGTGAAGATGGTACTATTGATAGCATTGATCGTACTTCTTTGATACCATACAATAGGTTTGGAAGATTTTATTATGGGAGAGCAAAACAACTCCCATGTACCATGTACATTGGTATGAAGATCACATAGGAAGGGATTTGGTGATGGTGATTCTTCTATGATGGATCCAACATCCTTAAACTATGCATTGGTATGACTATTATATGTAATGATTTTTTTTTAATGTTGGTTATATTTTAGGTTCCAATGTTCTTATGGCCCAAATGTTTTTAGAGGACATCCACAACCACAGTGCAAAAAGTCAACTTTTGTTCAAAAAAAGAGGATGTCAATGAAAATTTATATCGAAGGAAGTGAATGATATGTCATGGGTTGCAATTATCACCTATAATGAGTACCTACATAAGGATTGCAATGGTTTCCCATGCCATAGAAAATATGATAGATCTCGCGATCCAAAGATCTTGAGCACCCCCGGTCTTTCAAACAAGATTCAATCAATGATAAAGACACTTTGTGGACTTACAATATTTGAATGTCATATCCTTGATGGGCTCTTTGGTTCAGTGATGGGTGCTACAGACCTTAATTTATGTAGAAAATATGTCTCCAATATATTCAACCGCCATTTAAAAGATAAGTATCAATTAGATCCCAAGGATTTTTTGAGTGTTAACAAGTGGTATCAACAAGAGAAAAAATTATTTTAAGTCTTTTTTTTTTCTACTGGTGACCAGAATGGGGAGGATGTACCATTCATAATTGGCATCCAAATAGAATGGATGCTTGATATGATGGTCATGTGTTCTCACAACAACATGTTGGCTTTGGATTCTACGTGTAGCACAAACAAATATGGGGTGAGTTTCATTAGTTTTTTTGATGTTTCTATTGAGTTCAATGTTTCATTCAATATAATTAGAACTATAAAATTGAGAACTTGATTATTGTATTGGTTTGTGTAGTACCAATTATACACAATGGTTGCCTTCGATTCTCAATATAGTGGTGTTCTTGTTGCATGAGAAGTGTGTTCACGCAAAATAAATGATGTCATGACAGATAATACATTAGCAAAAATTAAAGCATGGAGGTGAGAAAAATATTTTGCACGTTATGAATGTATGAATTATCATTAGCACATGTACACCTAAATTTGTTTTGTTATTACATTTAATGATGAATATATTTGGTTGCTAAATGTTAATTGTGTTTAACTAACACAAGAATGATATCATTTTTCTTGTAGGAAAATTTGTGGTTGTCACTTCGTCCTTTATTGTTGGCATGTTCATTGTGCTTGGTAAAAAAATGCATTTCAATTGGCATTTTCCCCTGAAAGAGGCATGGAATTATCTCATAGTCTAGGTGAGATAATGCACCATTTTTGTGATCATGATGTCATTAGTGAGGCAATGCGAACATATTTTGAAAAATTTGTTGGGAAAGTTAAGGTTTTGGACTACTTAAGAAAACATTGGTTGGAAGGGTATAAGATATGTATGTTACTTATTATGTTGTCTTAGATTACTTTCCCCAACATATATAGATCATTTTAATTTTGTTATAATTACATGTCATATTGAATTAACATATTAATGATTGTTTTTTTTTTCTTGTTAGATACGTGGGAAAAATGTTATCAGGACTTTCCTCATGCTAATCAAGAGTCCAGTAATTCAATTGAATCACACCATTGCTTCTTGAAGACCAATTTCTTATGTGACCAAAGGCATAAATGTTCTAAGAGAATGGATTGGTTGATTTTCTCCCTATTGAAGAGGGTGGAACCTTTTTTGGTGCATCGAAACTATTTGAAGGACTCTTGGTTTCTAACAAACTGGAAGAAGGAGAGGTACCTTGAGACTTCATTAGAGAAATCTAGGATAATTCCTGGCAATGATGTTAGTCCTCGTAACATTGTTGAAGGTGCATACATGGTTATTACCTAGGCGGATTATGCAAAATATTACATTGTATCAACATCTACTGCAAATGGTCTAGTATGTGATTTCCCATGGGCATTGCGAACATTGTATCAACATCTACTGCAAATGGTCTAGTATGTGATTTCCCATGGTCATTGCGAGGAAACAAATGCAAACATGTTTTGAAAGTGAATGTTCTATATGGAATTTGTAATGAAGTAGCCCAAGAAGATGCTATAGAGGAAGAAACAATGGATGAACTTCTAGAACAACAAGTCACTTATATGCCTCATACAAATGATGCCAATGGGGACAATGAGAATGTTCATGAAAACAGGAATGGGGACAATGTTGGAGGAGATGATTCCAATGCCCTTCATCAAGGAAACAATGATTATGATTTGATTATACAAGGGATGTTAGAGAAGGTACAAGAATTACAAGTGATCCTTCTTTATTATATGAAATTTATACATTAAATTTTACTTTATTGTAATATGATATGGTATTTACATATTACTTTGAATGTTTTATATGATTCATTTGTTTTAAAATTTCACGCATTTAAATTGGCAGGATGTAATTGGTCATGCACCACGAGAACAACATAAATGTTTGGAAATGAAGGAGTATTTGAAAATATTTCTATTCACTTCAATGATAAATTTATAATGGACTTTGACTTCACTAATGAGCCACAAGCATTGGATGGATCTCTAAGAAGAAAGAAAAGTTGGATTAGCCC
>CBVK0100184612.1:8701-19249 GCA_900067695.1 Picea abies
GGAAAAGATATGAATTGATCTTACTCAAACATTTTCAGATTCTGCTTGGCTAAAGAAAAATAGATGGGAATCTCACCCTAAGTTTATAGCCAACAAAAATAACATCCTAACTTACAAGTATTAATTACCAGTGCTTAGGCTAGTGTTTTATTAATAAAAATCTTACTTGAAATTTACTTTTTATGTAATTTTCTGAATATAACAGTCACTGAAATAAATGTAAAGACAAAAGTAAAGACACCAATATGATAATCAAGACAGATGAGACATAAAGAAATCTTTTATTTCATTCCAATTCACCAAAGAGTCATTCTTTTACAAAATTTCATGCAGAAATTTAGGACCAAAGTCAAGCTTAGACATTCTCGATGGAACATACAAAAGGACCTCTGACAGAAAATAAAAAAATTGAACTCTAAAATGTGGATCACCTTGCCACAGATTGTTGCGCACTCAACTCTGCGCAATAGCCTTTGTCAGTCATCAAAACTAATTCACAAACAGACAAGTCTACACAGACTATCAAATATATATCAACACCTTTGAAAGACAAGTGTCTGGATGATGTAATTCAACTCTGAATCTTGTTGTCCACAATAAGACCTTGCTATCATAAAAACAAATAGGCTTGTGATAAATTAAGGAATTAATGAAAACTGAACTATCTCAACATAAACTCAAATAGAAAACCTTAGTATGCTTCTCCTTCTATACTCCCTTTGTTCCTCCCTTTCCTTTTTCCTTTAAACAAATTAGAATTGGTTGAAGTAGTTGAACCAACTCATTAGTTAAGTTAATTAAAAGACTCAACCAACTTTTAGTTAAGGGGAAAAGTATTAATCATAATAAGGGTTTTTTAAATAAATAATAACTAGCAGGTGGGACCCCTTGTGACTCCCTTTATCTCTTAACAATCATAACACAAATAGTTAATTAAACAAAACACCTCCTTGTGACTCCCATCATCACATGCACATTTTGACAATTTATCTCATTTATATTTGACATTGTTTTCAAAAATGCATTACTCATATATCCAAAAATAAAACATGCTATCCAAACTCCTGAAGTCAACTGTCATCAACAATAGATAAAATAAAATAAAAACTCAAAAGCCATATTTCCCACTTTGAGATGAAATCTTTCCTTGATTGTTGTCGTCACCCTTCGATTTTCTTGAATTTGCCTTTGGATGAGCTGAGCCTTTAGGCCTAATCTCACTGATCAGCTGAGAACAATCATCCCTCAAATGCATCTGGGAAGACATGGATTTGTCAAATCCATTGGAGGGTGAGGAAGGGGAAGTCGTGGCTGTCAGGGGCATGGTGGGCCTTAGTTTTCAATCTTTTGCTAATATGGGAGGACTGCACTAGTGAGTGGTTAGGGGCATCTTGGACAATTTTATTGTTAGGTGGAGGAGAAGAGAAAGACAAATTGGGCCGGCCATGATGTTGGGAGACTGTCGAGTGGAAAATCTCTTGTCATCCATCATTTTCGGGAACCTCGGGTTGAAATGCGACATGAGGTGGCACAGGAATACTGGGGGCTTGCAGAACTTGGAAGGGAGGCCTTTCAGGCCTAGGTTGGACCACTCCTTGCCCAATCCAATTTAAAAATATGGCCGAAACAACTGGCCTAAATCTTGTGATTCAATGTCAAAATGTATGGAGAATCTTGGCCTTCTTGGGCCTCTGTTCCAATTACCTCTCCCTCTGTTGCCTCTGCCATGACTACCTTGGCTGAAAAACCTCATTCCTGAATGCATGATTGATTAGCAAATAGTATTTTAAATAACCATACATGACAACTCTTTTAAAATATGAAATAGATTTTGGCTCAACAACGTATCAGACTCATGCAATCCAAACCATACAAATTGTTAAATTGTTTGTCAATGAGCAGGGGGTGAACAAAGGATTCTAGGATATGCGAGGAGATTGTATTGAGAGAAACATGATATAGTGAGGGGGGAAAAGAACATTGTTATTGATCAAAGACAACAACAATCAACTGTAATGAAAACCAAAGAAAACATTCACTGTAATCCAACCAAGACAATGTAACTTCCAATTGCTTCAATACATAATTCTCCTTCACTATAATCAATTTTAGAATAGGAAGTGAAAAATGAATGTGGGAAGGCAATGGGGTTGTAATTATCAAAAAGAAAAATAATGGTAGGGAAAGAGAGTGAGTATTGTTCATAAAATTAATTAAGTGATCCATAAACCATTCTGTAAAAGGAAACACCTCAACCAAATGACTAGTGAGACCCAAAAAAATTACTGTGTAAAGTTCAAACAATTATGTGCATCCACTTGCTCACTGTAATCAAATATTTAACACAGTGCCATCAAACAAGATAGTTTGTGTTCCACAACCACCTGTAGGGAGCTCTACTTTTCTCATCTATCAATTTAACATTTAAGAAATTTCCAAACAAATACACAATCAAATAATTCCACTCTGTTGATCAACCCAACTATTTCAATCATCAAATGCAGACATAAAAATCGTGCTCGATTCTGTATTTCATCTCATTTAATAATTAAATTGCAATGAGGTTAAACTGTCACAACACTCGTTTCTATCACTGTTAAAATGAATGATATTCACTTAACATGCATAGTGGACAGTCAACACAATGATCCATATTTATATTGCAAAGATCTCGACTTGCTATTTAAACATGTAGATAACAATCACCACTTTAATTCACGGTATGTTGTGAAATATACAACCATTCGACAAAATGCAATTGCATTTCTATGATTGTACAGGGCCAATTTTTCTTTGACTCTAAACATTCAAAATGTTGGGCTATCCATCTAACACAACGAAGCAACAACACCATGCCTGACCTCATAATACAAATAGTCGAAATGCAACAAAGCCATGTTTAAAAACTCTGTGACTATCTCTGAGTGCGTAACCCAAAAAATATTCATAGCATACACAGTGGGCAGCCATACCATAAACACCACGATGCAACATTCCCATTTGAAAATTTTAAACACATAGTCACAGTATCATTAACTCAACCTACCGTGTCGAGTTATCAATACACTACAAAGAGGCAGTGACATAATTGCTCCAATTAATCAAATTGCAACCAAACCATATTGTGTAAAAACTTGTCCCATTCTTGACAATGCAATCAAATAACCATACATACATAGTGGATGGAAATTCCATAAGCACCCCGATTTCAATAATCATTTGGCCATTAAAAACACACAGTTACAATAATCATTGATTCATACTTATATGAACACCACTCATACCAATGCATCAAGTGTGAAGCATCATTGTGCATTGATCAATTAAGAACAATGTTGGTTTATCAATTTAATAAACACAAGGACAACGACTATGTATTTTATTTAACAACTCATTCCAATTAACCATGTTGAGCTTATCCACCCAATAATAACAATTGCAGTGACTAGATACCAAAACCAACACCACTGTCATATACTCAACTTTGGTCGAGCCGGTAATCAACTCTGTCGATAATACATACCAATCTATAACAACCAATAGCAAACCCGACAGGCCACAATGGTCTTCTCTATCAACCCTCAGACTCGAGGAGTTAAGGGTTTGACCTATGGCCAACACAGGGAGACTAAAGTCGACTCTTCTCAATGGTGAAAACCTCTTAGACCAATGGTGCATACACAACGAAAACCACAATTTATTTGATGGACAAGGTGACAAATACCGTGAGAAGAGAGGCTATGAACAGAGGAGCAAAGCTCTAATTCGGCATGGTAATGATATTTAACACATGCAGGGTATAACCCTTGTGGCTCTCCAGTCAACCAAATAAAACGTTGAGGTGAAGACAGGGCCGAGAAGAAGCAATATAACCCATTGTGCGACCATTAATAGTGACAACAACCCAATGCCCAAGTGAACGAACATAGTGACACAAAGCACTTCCAACCATTAAACTCCATAAAAGCCAAAGACTTAGTATGGTGATATGAATGTGTGAAGACATCCAACCACTCAAGACCAAACAAAACCCTCCAACTAAACCAACAAGGATGATAGAGAGTCTTTATGGCTGCTAACACCTAGGATGACCAATAACACTGTGACTTCAACATTATTGTAGAGAAGCCATCAACGCTTCATTCCAAAATCACAATTTTACACAGTTGAAATACTTAAGGAAAACACAACCCATACATTCAATCCAATATCCATTTCATAAACAGAGCAGACTCATGGATGGCAAAAAAAATACATACCTGTAATCCAAGCACCTTAAATGCGAGTTGGCCGAGCGGTTCCTCCCTGATTGAAAATTGGAGCATAACCACAACAACAAAGTTAAAAAATAACCCGACTAGGGTGGCGTCCAGTGGAATGGAAGGATTAAGGGTGGCGTGCAGTAAATGCACGTCGCCTCCACCCTCAGTCAATTATTTCATTAGTACATGCCAACAAGCTTCCATTAACCCAATTAATTAAACCATGTATTGAAACCATCAACCATTAAAATCAATAGCACGGCGCATATCAACTTATGCCATAACATAATCCCAATGCATATCAACTATATAAATCATTAAATCACATGTCTTTTAACTTAGTAGCTAGGATAGCAACAATTCATTAAAACTCGATGCATGTAGTGTAACATATAACATGGTTTAGTTCCTTCCCTTTGCTCTTAGATTGCTTTTTCCTTTTTCCAATTTCTTGTATATGTTATTTCTAACATGTTTATTGTGCAGGTCTCCTATTAATAGATCCCAATAACAGATAATAGTGATAACAAGGATAACATAGGACATTGTAAAATAAAACTTGAGCCTAGAGCAGCAGAAAAACACATAACATGCCTTCTCCATCGCCAATAAACCAAGATTATATCACCATGTAAGCAGTGTCGAATAGTAGCACAACATCAAAAAAAGAACCAGACCTGATATCCAATCTACAAGGGGGTCCCACCTACTAGTATTATTTATCTTTTATAATAATAGGCTTTAGAACCACTTTGCGGGAAAAACTTCATTGTGATTTTAATCGTCAACAAACTTGCGACTCCACAGGGAAATTTGTTTTCAACAGATTTATTACTCAAAACTCATGGTTTCAGACCAAGAACAATAGGTCGAGAAGATATAACCAGGAATATTATGCAACATGGGGAAGTGAGCGGATTTAATGGAAATATGACCGGGAATTTGGGAATAATTGATGAAAAGTGTTAAGTATGAGAGGTTTTTGCCACTGTATTCATAATCATTCGATCAAAATCCACTCTTAACTTTAAGGAGAATTTTTTTTAGACTTTCTCTTAAAATATCAACGGATGAATAAATGGCAAGAAGAAGCGGGAGATAATCAATTATTTACAAGACAACAGTGGAAATATATAACAATTTCAAGGGTCCTTCAGAGGAGACATCATAACAGCTGTGTAAGATTGATTGTTATTGACTAACAATGCTTTGCAGGAGTGTCACTGTGGAAGAATTGATCCAACATCCTATTTTGACCAAATTAACTAAAAGATGATAGGAAACAAAATAACAATAGAAGTAAAATGCATAAATTAAAACAACAACAATAAAAGACAAAAATGAAGAAAATAGCAAGAAAATTTTTAACTCAGAAAGCTGAAGTCAAACTACTATAAGCAGAAAAAGAAGCACAAAAATGAAAGCAGAGCTAGGCTACTAGTATACAGAAAATCCAGACAGCACTAGAACTTTTCACGTTGGTCCCTCACAATATTTCAAGCGAGGGTTGTTAGCTTTGTACAAAAACAATCGCTTCTGTAAATCCTTTAAAATGTAAGAGTTAGTGTCTAAGACAAAAGCAATTTGGAAAGGACCCAACACTTGGAATTCTGATGTAATTATCAGCCCCTTGACGCACACAATTAGATCATCAAGATAGATATGGAGATTGACCAATTCATCGAGAGTCATGTGCATAGGTATTTTAAAGGCGATACTTGTATCAAGTAAGCCATAAAATAGGCATTTGTAAGACATGGTACCCCGATTTTTTATAAGAATGATTTTGTAAGCATCTGCCCTTTTCACCTTGATTTTCTTGCAAACCAAAAAATTGTCAAGTAAGGGTCTTAAATGTGACTCTACAACCTGCTGTAGAACCATTTCCATACTGAGGGGAGGAAAAGGATTTCTCATAATAGCTTGCCTGAAAGTTCAAAAATTAATACAAGTTCTAATATGATCAGTGGTCTTCGAAACAGGTACCCAATTGGAAACCCATTCAGGGTGGACTAAAAAAATAATCTCATCCCTTAATAAATTCTCCAACTCCCTTTGAAAAGTTGTTTTAAATGTAGAGTTAATAGATCTTTGTTCTTGCATAATTGGTTTCATGCCTTCCTTGATGGGAATAGCATTCTGTAAAAAACCAGGATCAAAACCACAAACATCCTCATAAGGCCAAGCAGAAACCTTTTGAAATCCACCAAGTTGTTGAAATAATGTAACTGAAAAGTGTATTCTAATTATTATTGTGGTATTACTCGTTAGATCAATCCCCTATTGCATATTGATCATGTTGGCTATTGTAAAAGACCAAATCCCCTTTTGCAGATTGGTTAAAGTATAATTGTAATAGGTAGAATAAGAAGTCGACCCTGAAATATATTAAAGAATCCCCAACATATATTAAAGGTGGTTATAACCACCCAGAATAAGTCGGCCCTGCCAGTGAAAAGACACTTCCACACGTGCCAGAATTGTATAAATAAGGAGGCTAGCTCCTCACTTAGACACACACTCACTTGTTCATTGAGAAATAAGTTTCAGAGCTGCAGTTGGAGAAGAGAGAGAGAGAGAGGCACATTTTTGGGAGACAACTTTATGTATTTGCTTGAGTTATCTCTTGGCATTGTATTGGCTATCTATAATAAGGAATTTTTGTTGGGATTTCTTCCCCATGAGGGTTTCCCGAGATAAATGATGTGTCTCTTGTGATTGTGTATTTTTCAGTGATCCTATTTTATGCTATTGTTATCTAGTAAAATGCAAAGAACTCTCCCGGAAAGTGAAACCCTAGTTTCACAAAGTACTAGAAGTACCAGAAAACTAGAGTACCAGAAGTACCAAAAGTACCAGAGGTACCAGAAAACTAGAAGCACCAATCCATAAATCTGCATATCAAGTTTGTAGGGGTAAAATTTAGATTTTCTCAGATCCAAACACACTAGGCTACTCGCCTCAGCCAAGCGCACCTCCTGGTAAGTTCAGAATTTGATTTTGAGCATCTTCATTTTTGGACATTTTCCTAGCTCCGGGTAAAAGATCTTTGAAAGAACTAACCTTGTTGACAAGATGGAAGGTGTGGAAAACTTTCATGCCTGGAATTATAGGATTTGTCTCATTCTTGAAGAGAATGACCTAGCAATATTTGTCAAAGAAGAAGTGCCAGAACCCGACGATGCTACAGAAAAAGAAAAGCATCAAAAGGACACGATCAAAGCCAAAAGAATCATTGCAGATTCAACCAAAGATCACTTGATCCCTTATGTGTCATCAAAGAAGAATCTGAAAGAAATGCTTGATGCCCTAAGAAGAATATATGAAGGAAAGAACATAAACCAAAATATGAATATAAGAACTCAGCTCAAGGATACAAGGATGCAGAGAGGAGAATCAATCCAAGAATATTTCTCCAGAATATCCCAATTCAAAGAACAAATAGAAGCAATAAGAGATGCTATAGACGAAGACGAACTTATAATGACGAACCTAAATGGTATCACAAGACCTTGGGATGCATTTATCCAAATGATTTGTGCCAGAATGGAGAAACTAAAGTTTGATGGTCTATGGGAAGAATCCATTCAAGAAGAAACAAGAGTAGCTAACTGAGAGGCTTTACTAGCAAGAGATGAAGATCAAGCCCTAGCTACTCACAACAAAGGAGGAAGAAATAAATATTACTTCCAGAAAGAAACTCATAAAGAGTATCACCCCCAAAACAGATTCAATCATAAAGAATCTCATCCAAAGAGATTCTAGAATAAAGGACAACAAAAGGAAAGAGATTAATCGTTTGTCCAATGCTATCATTGTGACAAGATGGGACATATTGCGAGATATTTTCGAGAAATATGAGAAGAATACAAGAGGAAAAATTAGAGGCACCATGCCCATACAGTTGAAGATGAAGAGCCACCCGCAAAAATGTTAAGAGAACAAATTAAAGACTATGTCTTAATATTGGCCCTCTTAAGATCGGTAACACCTGGAGAGGACACTTGGATCATTGATAGTGGTGCCTCCAAGAACATGACAGGACAAAGAAATATTCTCTCTTACATTTCAGAAAATAAGTTTTCTCAGAAAGTGACACTTGGAGATGATTATCAATATCCCATCAAGGGAGTGGGAGAATCAAACTACAAACTTAATTCAGGGAATTCAATGAAGATGAAGGGCGTACTCTATGTACCAGGTTTGACAAAGAACCTACTCTCCATATCAGCTTTAGAAAATAAAGGCTTCAGATTTGCCTTTATATATGGAGAAGTTCTTATGTGGGCTAAAGGAGAAACCATAAAAGAAGCAATCATCATTGGAAAAGAAGAGGGTGGCTTGTATAAGCTAAAGGGTCACTCAAAAGCTGCCATGACCCACACATTGAGAATCCATGTGAACTTTGGCATAGAATATTATACCACATCAACTACAAGGCACCACCATACGTATGCAAAGAAGTCATAGGTCTACCAGAACTCAAGGTGGTCTACCAGAACTCAAGGTTGACCATGAAGGCATGTGCAATGGATGTGCACAAGGGAAGAACATCAAGAACCCTTTTATGAAGAGAGACAACAAAGTAGGAGGAGTCCTAGAAATCATTCATTCAGGTGTGTGTGGCCCAATGCCATCATCCTCCATCAGTGGGTATGTATACTATGTATCTTTTATTGATGATTACTCTTGTAAGACCTGGGTGTACATTTTGAAATCAAAAGATGAAGTGTTCAGTAAATTCAAGGAATTCAAAGACTTAATAGAGAATATTTCCGAAAGAAATATTAAGATACTCAGGTCAGATAATGGAGGAGAATACACCTCAAAAGAGTTTGTGAAATTCTGCAAAGATGTTGGGATCAAGAGGGAGGTCACCACTCCCTACAATCCTCAACAAAACGGTGTAGCAGAAAGAAAGAACAAAACGATAATGGAAGCAGTGAAGACCATGATCCATGATCAATATCTTCCTATGTGCTTATGGGTAGAAGTAGCAATGATAGCTGCATATGTGAAAAACCAATTGTCCCATAGTGCACTTGAGCTCAAGACCCCGGAAGAGATGTTCACCGGAAAGAAGCCAGAGGTAAGCCATCTCAAAATATTTGCCTGCCTAGTATTTATACATATTCTAAAAGAGAAGAGAAACAAGATGGAACCCTTAGGAAAGAAGGGAGTATTTGTGGGATACTGTGAGGTCTCCAAGGCCTTCAGGATTTATATACTAGGTCACCATCACATTGAGATCAGCATGGATGTGACCTTTGATGAAGATGCAGTGCTCAATAAATTGAGAAAATTCTAGCTTGAAGAAGTATATGAAGAGGAACCTGTATCTCCTAGAGTTGCAGAATCAGTGAGGGAGGTTCCCAAAGCTGCAGAACCAGTGAGGGAAGTCATAACTTCCCCTGATGAGGAAATTCTAGAAGATCATGACATAGTAGAATTTCAAGAACCTCCTCAGATGACGATCTCCCATAATAGAAATCCAGCTTGGGCTAGAGAGATTATTCAATATGGAGAGAAGTATGGGGTTATCGAAGGAACCATGCGACAGGTGAAGAGACCTAAGCCATTCTCCAGCTATATCGCTTTGATGTGTGTTCTCCTAGAAAAGGAGCCTAGTTGCTTCGAAGAAGTCATTTAGAAGAAAGAATGGGAAGATGCCATCATAGAGGAATACCACTCCATAATAAAGAATGATGTATGGGAAATAGTTCCCAGACCGAAGACTAAGGATGTGGTATCTTCCAAATGGCTCTTCAAAATAAAACATGTTGCTGATGGAAGTATTGAGATGTATAAAGCAAGATTTTTCGCTTCTGTCTTTTCTCAAAAGGAAGGCATTGACTATGAAGATACATTCGCTCATGTCGCCAGATACACTTCAATCATAACCACCATAGCCCTTGCAACTAAGATGAAATGGAAGTTGCACTAGATGGACATAAATAAAACTTTCCTAAATGGTGTCATTGAAGAAGAAGTGTATATAGAGCAACCTCAAGGATTTGAAGTTGAAGAAAGGAAGACTCATGTCTGCAAGTTGAAAAAGGATCTATACGGATTGAAGCAAGCTCCTAGAGCTTGGTATGGCAGGATAGACAATTTTCTAACAAGCTTGGGCTTTACCAAGAGTAAAGCAGATTCTAACCTCTACTTCAAGGTTATGAATGATGAGCTGGTGATATTGTTGTTGTATGTGGATGACTTATTCTTAACTGGAGAAGAAAATCTCATTACCAAATGTAAGAAGAAGCTCGCCTCAGAATTTGAGATGAAA
>CBVK0100184613.1:0-19246 GCA_900067695.1 Picea abies
CATGGAGGGTCATTTGCCGAAGATTGATTGTGAGAAACTCTCTTGTAAAATCTCTCTGTAATCTTTTTCTTTGGATTAATAAACTGCTCCAAGTGGCCGCGTTGGCTGGGGCCGTGGATGTTTCCCGTAGGGGTTTTACCATGTGAAAACATTGGTGTGTTGATCTTTGATCTGGTTATGTGAGTGGTTACTGAAGGTGTTTGTCCTCTATTGGAATACCTGTGTTGTCGAACATGGTATTAGAGCCTATTTGAAGACCCGCTCCTACTGTAGATCGAGATCGTGAAGCCAAGTTTCCTCATCTCCATTTTCTGCCATTTCCATACATTTCTAGGCTGAGAGGACTATTCCATTGCGTTTGGAGCACTCGTTTCATTCAGAAACATTTTTTGTTTCACTCGAAAAGGTTTATGTTTGCCCAAGATACGGCCATTACAGTCAGATCCATAGGTATAAAGTTTGAATATGCATTTTAAAATTTTTTGCAGAGTAGTGTTTTGGTTTTATTTTGGTTTTTTATTATTTATTTATGGGTTGCTACTCTTTTAAATTTGCGTATTCTCTTTTCCTCGCACCCTGTGTGATCTTGGAAAATCAGAAACAGATAGGGAAAGGTGCATCTTCCGGGTAAGCTAATCGAGATCTAACCCTTGTTGTCATCGAGAAGCGAAATTTTTTTCTTGTGTGAAAAGAGGTTTTTTTTAGCACGCTCTCCAAGGCCATCTTCCACAACAACAACAACACCCCCAATCCTCCTTCTGAATATTACAATATGTTTTGCTAGATCATTTGGTTAAAAGTTTCCTTATTAAGTAAGAGGTCTTGAGTTCAAGTCTCTCTTTTGTTACTTTTTTTGAAAAAGTTCATACTAAAATTGTAAAGTGTATTTCACTTCAAGTATAAAAGTGAATCACTATAAGTTGCTTTTATATTTTATTTTAGAGTTATCTATTTTGTATGCAACTTTTCTTTGTAAAAGTGATCCCCACTTCTCTTTATAAAAGTGTGTCACTTCATAAAGCAACTTACACTACCATGTGGTCCTTTGGTTACCGTTTATGCCTTTTTTAAAAATGGCATAACTCTCACATCCAAAGTCCGTTTTTAGTGTCGCTTTTGTTTAAACCACATAACTTTTCGATCTCTTTCCATTCACATCATCAGTTTCAGTTTTTAAATCTGTATTATCTACATATTTAATATGGCTTCTACAAGTAATCTCTTACTTACCAGCACCAACTACTTCCAATGGAAATCCCATATGGAGGATTTATTAAGAAGTAAAGGCTTGTACCGGATTACCTTGGGAAAGGAAACCGCACCCACTGATGCTGATAAGAAAGCCAAATGGGATAATAGGAATGACAAAGCACGTGGATTAATCAGCATGTCCATCTCTCTTGATTTAAGATTCCACCTACAAACAATTGATAAACCCAAAGAAGCTTGGGAAAAGATTGAATCTGTGTTTGGTAAACACAATATTATTCGAGCACAACAGTTAGAAAATCAAGTACTAACTTTAAGTCCAAGTGATTTTTCTTGCATTGAAGACTATCTATCTAAGTTTAAAACACTTAGAACCTTATGTGAAGAATGCAAGATAAAGATAGACGAAGATCGTTGCATCTATCTTATTCTTTCTAAGCTAGGTAGTCCATATTCTATGTTTGTATCTACCTTTTATGCCATGCAAGAAGCTCTAGGGACAACTTATGTAAAACCTACTCTTGAGAACTTTTGTGATGCTTTGATTAGAGAGAAAGATAATCTTGTACAACTTGGAGTGATTAGCACTGCAGGTACCTCCAACAAAGCCTTAGTTGTCCATTAGAAAGATAAACCCAAGAATACCAAGAAGCAAAATCCTTGCCACAACAACAAGCAATATAAGGGTCCCAAACCCACTCAGACAACTTCCGCTCCTAATGGTGACAAAGGAGCAAAATATAAAAGTAAGAATACTAACAGATGTTGCAACTTTTGTGATAAATATGGTCATGATGAGTCCAAATGTTTCAAGAAAATGATAGCTTTAGAAGCAACGATGAAGAAGCAAAACATCAACATTGATTCTACTTCTTCTTCTTCTTCTCATGGACATGCACTTTCTACTTCTGGTTTCTCCTTCAATACAAATTCCACTGCTACTTCTACTTCTGGTGAATGGCTTATTGATTCTGGTGCATCTTATCATATGGCTAAGGATAGAGCCATATTTTCCACTCTAAATGAATGTAACACCAAGAAAATATTTGTTGGTGATGATAGATCTCTTAGTGTTGAATGATATGGAACAGTTCAAATAGAAAATGGTCATTTCAATGATGTATTATGTGTTCCAAGTATTTCTTGTAACCTTCTATCAGTATATCAAATCACTCATTCAGGTGAAGGTAAAACCGTAGAGTTTTCACCTCACCAAGTTGTAATCAAGGATCTAAAATATCCTAAGAATGTTATTGCAACTAGAATTGCTGACGATATTACCAGGTTGTACAAATTTGACAACTTTGGGTCATCATATTTTTCATCAGGTTTTGTTGCTCATAGCGATGACTTGAGCAAACTATGGCATGAGAGGTTTGGTCATCTAAACTATCGCTCATTGCAACAGCTATGTAATCAACAGATGGTGACTGGTCTTCCTCTTGTTTCAAGCAGAGATGGTGTTTGTGCCGATTGTTTTCTCGGCAAACATCATCGGGATAGTTTTGACAAATGTGCCTCTTGGCATGCCTCGGGTCCTTTGCAAATTGTTCATAGTGATTTGTGTGGTCCACTTTCTTCTCCTTCTTTTTCTAGTTGCAAGTATTTCTTAACTTTCATTAATGACTTTTCCAGACATACTTGGGTTTACTTCTTAAAACTTAAGAGCAAAGTTTTTGGCCTACAAGGCCCTTGTAGAAAAGCAATCTGGACATCGAATTCAAAGGTTAAGAACATATAATGGAGGCGAATATGTGAACAATAATTTTACAAGTTACTGCACTACACAGGGAATCCAAATGCAACACATTGTTCCATATACACCACAACAAAATGGTGTTACTAAGAGAAAGAACCGCACATTAAAAGAAATGGATAATTGTATGATCCAATCTAAGGGATTAAGTCTAAAGTAATGGGTGAAAGCCATCAACTGTGCCAATTATATAGTAAATCACACTCCCACAAAGGCTCTTAAAAATAAAACACCGGAAGAAGCTTGGACTAAAATTAAACCAGATGTAAGTCACTCTTGTGTATTTGGCAGTATAGCATGGGCTCACATTCCTGATGAGAAAAGGAAAGCATTGCAACCTAAAAGTGAGAAGTGCATATTTGTTGGTTATTCTGAAGATGTCAAAGGTTACAGACTTCTTCAATCACATTGTAATGAAATTATTATTAGAAGAGATGTTAAATTTGATGAAAATCTCTTGGCCTGCGAGCCTAATTCGATGTTTGTGCCTTATTTGGCCCGCGAGCCTAATTCGATGGTTGTGCCTTTTTCGTCCTGCGAGCCATCTTCGGCATTTGTTCCTTCTTCTGATCTGGTTTCTTCTTCAGATGATGACAGTGAGGATGAAAATCCACCTCCACCTTCTTACCCTCCTCTAGATGAGTCCTTTGAACCTGAACCAACACCAGCTCCATTGCTTCCTAGATGGGTCCATTCAACACGAGAAGCAGCTGGTGATCTTGTCAGTGATCCTTTAGATTAGTGTCAGACACATTCACAGTTCCAGCGAGCCTCTTCTCTTTTGGCTAAAGTTTCAGAAACTCATGATCCAGAGACATTTGCAGAAGCTTCAGGTCATCCAGATTGGGACACAACAATGAATGAAGAGTATTGTTCTTTAATGGTAAATGATACTTGGGATCTTGTACCTCTTCCAAAAGGAAGAAAACTTGTCAGATGTAAATGGGTCTACAGAACTAAGTATGCTTCATATGGAAGTGTTGAAAGACACAAGGCTCAGTTAGTTGCCAAAGAATTTTCCCAAGTTGAAGGAATTGACTATAATGAAACCTTTTCCCTTGTAGCCAAAATGAATTCCATCCACCTTGTTCTTTCCCTTGCTGCCTCACATAAATGGGAGGACCATAAGATGGATGTTAAATCCGCCTTCTTGCATGGATATCTGCAAGAAGAAATCTACATGGAACAACCTCCTGGCTATGTCCTGAATGACTCTAGCCTTGTTTGTCACCTTAAGAAATCTCTTTATTCTCTTAAGCAAGCTCCCCGAGCTTGGTATGCCAAAATGGATAGCTTTCTTACTGCCACTGGATTCTCTAGATGCCATTCTTCTCCTAATGTCTATACCAAGAAAGTAGGAAGCCATCTCATAATCCTTGTCCTTTATGTTGATGACCTTATCCATACTGGTAGTGACTCAAAAATTTTAAAGCATGTGAAAACCAGCCTTAAGAAGAACTTTGAAATGACAGACTTAGGAATTTTTCACTATTTCCTTGGCCTCCAAGTTTTGCAAACCAATGCAGGTATTTTTCTTTCCCAGTATAAGTATGCTTGTGACCTTCTTCGTCACTTTCACATGGACGATTGTAAACCAACCCCTTTTCCCTTCCAGTCTGGAGTCAAGCTTATTGCCACCTGTACTTCTCCCAAAGTTGATGCCACCTTGTATCGTCAGTTAGTTGGTAGCCCCTTATACTTGAATCATACCTGTCCTGATATTTCCTTTGATGTTGGTCTCGTTGCCCGATATATGCAAAAACCCCATGAAAGCCATTGGAAAGCAGCTAAAAGGATACTTCGCTATGTCTGTGGTACAATTCAGTTCAGGATACATTACAGTTCAGGGGGGACTCCTTCATTGGTTGGTTTCACTAATTTAGATTGGGTCGACGACCCTGATGATCGAAAGTCTACTGCAGGTTATGTTTTCAGCCTTGGTTCAAGACCTGTCACTTGGGCCTGTAATAAACAACAAGCTATTGCACTTTCTTCAGCAGAAGCAGAGTATCGAGCAGTGGTAAATGCAAGTCAGGAAGCCTTGTGGCTTCGACAGATCCTTTCAGAGTTTGGATTCCAGCAACAACATCCGACCAACCTTTGGTGCGACAATCAAAGTGCCATCAAGCTCACCAAAGACCCAGTTCAACATCAGCGTAGCAAACACATCGAGCTACACATTCAATTCATCAGAAAGCTTATTCATGATCAAGTTATTGAAGTGATCTTTTGTCCTATAGAAGATCAAGTTGCAGACATTTTCACAAAGTCTCTTACAGAAGCTATTTTTTCCAAACTTTGATCTATGTTAGGAGTTCAGGAAGTTTTCATTAAGGGGGGATATGCTCTAATGCCTCCTTCCTCCTCCTATTGTGTCACTATTGTAAATCCTTCAATCCTATCCCAAGTTGTTCTTAAGNNGTTAGGATATTTAGACACTTAGGAGTTAGTTAAGATCTACTTGGTCTAATGTGTCGTTAGGTAAAAGTGTGTTTCTTAGTGTGTTTCTTTAGTATGCATTAGTGTACATTTGTAGTTAGGAAATACGATGGTCACGATATGTTCCCGACATAGAGTGATCCAATGGTTCATACTCTCCTAATGACCATTGATCCATGGATTAACACCCGATTGGTCCATGATCTATATTTAAAGAGCATGGAGGGTCATTTGTCGAAGATTGATTGTGAGAAACTCTCTTGTAAAATTTCTCTGTAATCTTTTTCTTTGCATTAATAAACTTCTCCAAGTGGTCGCGTTGGATGGGGCCATGGATGTTTCTCCATAGGGGTTTTACCACATGAAAACATTGGTGTGTTGATATTTGATCTAGTTATGTGAGTGGTAACTGAAGGTGTTCGTCCTCTATTGGAATACCTTTGTTGTCGAACACACTATGCGCATTAAATGGGGATTTTTTTGGCTTCAGAGAAGTCTTTCTCAAACCTCGCCCATAGCTCTTCAAAAGCCTTGTCAAAATATGGAAACCACTTGTTGGTTTTCATCTTGAGTACTTCTAAACAAAATTTCTTGAGCTTGGCATGATGTTCTTCTGAGGGGTCCATGTAGGCCAACATCCTGAAGCCTCCTGTAAAATTTGCGTTGGGGATGGAATTGCCAATGAAAATGTTTTTCTTTTAAACTTTTCTCATGTCAAACAACATGCCAAAGCTCTTGGAGTCCAGAAGAACGATGGCCTGTGTTTTTGAAAACAAAGGAAGCCCTGGTGGCAGATTCACTCTATAAATAATGCTCTTGTACTTGTCCATTCAATTTTTGAAGAAGCTTTCCAGACCTTCTTTGACGAAGTAATCATATCGATCCTTAATCGCTCCCACAATTCCTAGGCCATACGTTCTGGGAATGTCCTCGCAGGATATCTAGGTCATTGTAGGCTCTCACATGGGGAGTGATTAATAAGCCTTATGGAGGCTCTTGAAATGTAACTCACTGATAGCTTGCAGAAACTATCATGTAATTATTTGGATGTGTTCTCTCTCCTTCCAAGATCTCGTCCACCATGATTATAGATATATATACACAAAATATGACTACAATATTTACAACATCATCTTTCAAATCTTTTCTTCTTTTAGCCTTTGGATTTCAATAAGAGAACTACAATATTTATAGCATCGACCTTCAATTCCTTTTCTTCTTTTAGCCAAAGGCTTTCAATTAACGATAAATGAAGAACACTGAAACAGTTTCGATAAGAGAACTCAAACATTGGAATTTTCTAATTAATCTTTTTTCCAAAATCTCTCAACAAACCAAAACGAAAAACTGTAGAAGAGATATTTACCGTGAAAAATCCACGGAACTAGAAAAGAAAGCATCCTTGATCGATCGAATTGGTTTTTCATTTAAATGATCGCTTTGAAGCTCCGTAGAAAATTTTGTATCCTTGAAGCATACCTATGTCCAATCAATGTACAGGATTATTTCACACATTTACCTCATTCTAAGTAACCTCTCCACCATGATATCATCAAGCGTTTGGTTCTATTATCCCTTTCAAGATTAAATTATATTTCAATTTTGGATTTTATAAGCATTTTGTCCCATGCTTCGCTGCTCTCCTATCAGTTCCGAAGTAGTAGTGCTCCAGGATTCTTCACGTCCACCTGGTTGAGGCTCAAGACTCCCACTCCTTGCGGCCCTTTGAGAACACCTCATTGGGATGGGAATAGTTGAGCATCATCCCATTCTCTCTTCCACTCGCAGACGAGAGCGTCGGTCTGGTGGCTTTGGTGAGGTCATAAGCATGTGTTGCAAGGAAGCCCATGTCTTCCACCTTACTCAGAATCGAGGGCAATGCAGGATGAGAATGTTGAGGTGCAGGGGAAAGATTTGAATTGAGGAATCAGTGGGAAATCGTTGGCCTTCCAATTGCATATTCAAATTCAAACGGGCACTGTTGTCACTGAAGATGCTCCAAATTGAATGTGGAACATGACGGGACAACATATGACATTAATAGTGCGATCGCTAGCTGCGGTATCTAGGAGTTCATGCCCATGAATGATGATGGGCATCATGCACATGAAACCTGCATCAACTGCACTTGTACATAGGCATCATGCGCATCAAACCTGCATCAATTGTACTTGTACTTTCTCTAGCTTAGAAAACCATTCACTAAGCCAATCATTGGCTTAGTGCATGGTGGATAATGCTTGTCGTGTGTCTGTTAGATAAACCGGTGCGCAATGTCAGAACAACTGTTCTTCAAATAGTCACACAACATCTATGTGACTGTTTGATGAACATTCACGTAGATCAATGCAACTACTTTTCAAACATTTGTGCATATCGCACTAGTCATGTGATGACTTATATTTTGAAAATGTGGTAGTTTTGTGGGTTATGATGATTATAACTTTGTCTTGTGTGTTGTGTGAATCCAGACTATGGGTGCATTAGTCCTTTTATCATGCTGGTGCATTGGCGTCAGAGGGATTGGGATCCCATTCGTACAATGGTGGTTGCAGATGCTGGGATCCAACTTCAGTTGGCCAATTTTGGCTTGTTGAAGTATATGGAGTGTGCACCGATGAGATCCCAAGAGGATCTCTTGTCATTTTTGGTTCATATGTGGCAAGTAGAATGCTAGGTTTTCGAGGTTTGAGGTCAGGATGTGGCCTTGTCAGTGGACACTAACATCTATTTTTTGATTGGCCTTTCTATCAGGGGAGTGGTCCTTAAGGTGCGAATCATATGGTGGGTGGAGAGACTATGCAGGATTTGGTGGCTCGTCCCTATCATGCCCCTGATGCAGTGGTATGAGGGTTGATATGAATTGGGTAGATCGATTCATTATTGACATGGGAAGTGGCAACAATGGTTGTGATTATATATGGATCCTTAGTGACTTAATGGATATCTCGGACCCAGATGACCATTGTGGAGCAGGTGCTTTGTGGGGAGTTTTTTGCTTGGGAGTGCATGGTTGCACAACTGACTTGCTCCATTGGAGGCCAAGCCAAATATTTCTATTTCAGCTCCATGTTATGTGGATTTTTCTTTGAGCATGTAGTTTGTTGTTGTTATAACCCTAAATTGCACCATACATGCATACCTGACATTTGGCCCTATTACTTGCTATTTTTGCCAAGCCATCACTCATCAACTCTTCTTAAAAACATTATTTTTGAAGATGTACGCACCCTGCACCATTACTTCCCACGTACACATGCTTGTTGCACCACTACATCTCATGTATATATGCTAGTTTCACCATTACAGCTCGCGTATACCCACAAAAGTTGCAAAAATTAAAAAGTTGCAAGGAATTCGTTGAGATTACGGGCTATTGGGTAGTTTCCAACCAATTCACTGCCTATAGCCCGTCACCCAACCAAATAACCATCCTTTTCCCATATAAAAGGAGGTTTTGGGGTCTCATTTCCAAGCCAAGCATAAGAACAGTGAAACTCTGCCCGTTTCACATCCCCTCCTTGCCCCAAGAATTTGCAGCCACCTTGTGAGATTTGCATCAAAATCTCCCATTTTTCCCTTTTTCCTCAATCATAAGCCTATGCCATTTCCTTAGAAGAAGTGTGAGAGGAGAAAGATACATGGAGGCGCAATTGGAGCTTGGTGAAGAGGAGCCTAGACTAGGTTCGAGGAGTAGTCATCGATCTCATTGTAAGTAAACATTGTGATATCAATAGAAGGAATATTTTTTCTATCCTGAAATATGATGTGTCAAATATCTATGTTTGATTTATGTTTTATACTGACATATAACCCATGATTTATATGTGAGATGCATGTTTGTAGTTCCTTGTTTATCTGTTTGTGAATGAAGGTCAGCCTTGGGAGGAGGCTTGCAGTCAGTAGAGAAATCGAACATGAAAGGATCGACACTGGACACAGAGTAAAAGGTAGAGTTACCAGATCTTTTCAATTTGTATTTCATGCATGAATGTGGGTTATATCCAGGGTAGTTATAAAAAGTAGGATACCTTTAGATGGTTAGATCTGCCTATATGTTGAACCCTAGTGTAGTCCATAGGGGGGTTTTCCCGCTATATCAGAACTGGCGATCATACTGGGGAAGCCTCTAGGGTTTTAGGGGATATTTTTGGGTGTTTTAATTGGTTTTATTACCTTTTGAGTTTTTTGTAAGTTTGTTGAGTCTTTAAGGGATTTTGGTTACATGTTGGTACCATACCAGTACTCCCTGCTCTATCAGCCTACCTATTTGTTTTCTTTTTTTGAGAAGTTACAGAGGTGTATGCGGCTTGTAGTGGGTTTGCATGCGTACATATGTGCCCTTCTTTTAGATAGCCCGCATACATACGCAGGATGCTTAAGTGTCAGTAGTGTGCGTGTGTCAAGAAATTGTTTCTTTAAGAAGAGGCAGTCAACCTCTTCCCTGATTGAAGTTTTACTGCTCAGGGTTTCTTGATTAAGTACAATGTCTCTTTTACAGTCAAAGCCTGGGTTTGATGTCAGTTTTCTTATCTTTTTAGAAGATTTCTTATGTTTCCTAGATTTTTTAACTTATTTTTAGCTTGGATTTTTTAAGAAAAATGAGTTGCATTTAAAAAAAAAAAATCCCCCCTCATGGTCGAGGGGGCCATGAATCATGTATTCATCAGTATCTTTTAGAATCTTTTGTTGTTTCTGCTTTGATTAGAAGAAAATATAAAAAACTTAGTTTTTTAGGTCTCTTTCTTTCTTGGCATTTGCTTTGCATTGTTATTTGAAAAAGAAAAAGAAATTAGCATAGAGTTGTGTTTTCTTGTCATCTTAAAAGCATTTCAAAAGAAAAAAACAAGAAACATTATCCTTATTTGCTAGTGTTCTTATAAGTTTCATTTTCTACAAGATTCTTAACAACATCAGTTGCACTACCGCACCCCTTTTGAGTAAATCAAGCCTTAAAACGAATGCTAAATTAAAATCAACTAGACTTTATGTTTGTAGGGTCAATCAACTAGTCTAGGCTAGAGCCTTGAATTAGGTTGGAGAGAAAACTCTTCAAGGCTTATAAAACAAACATTGGACTCAGTGCTAGGGGGTGTAAAAAGTCCAGTAAACGTGAAAGTTATCTGGGACCCCCCTCCAACACAGGGGATAAACACGAGGTCGCGTGCGGAAAGGTAGTGGAGATAACCCCTCCAAATATGGACCAAGCGTAGTGGGGAATGCATATAGAGGAATTGTCGTGGGATACTGTGAGTTGCATTTGCCTACGGAGCTTCGTGGACCTTGAATCCATTCAAGGTATTTAGTTGTCTTCCACACCACTTTCTTTTGATACCCTCGATAGGTTTCGGGCTTGATACCCTGCTCATTGTGGTCCACCCTACTGTCGATTGTACTCACCTGGTGACTGTTCGTGGGCTAGCAACTTAGTTTCCTTTATTCTAGGGACTTACACGGGTGACTACGGGAGTATACCATGGTACCTAGGGTAGACCTCAGGACACACTTTGCAGAGTATACCCAGAGGGTGCTTCCATGTTTGAGTTGCACTTGCACTGGTAAGTTGCTCTAGTGTTGGCTGGCGTAACTGTTCTTCCTACTAGTTAGTCATTTGCTTGATTTTCCTCTTGGAACTTTTAGTCTGTACTCTGTTCTCCCTAGTTTTACATAGTGAGTTAGTCAGTCATTTCTTTGGGTCTATGACCTAGGGTGGTAGACCGCCCACTTCGCCAGTTGTCAGGACTCTCTGGTCTTTCACTTGGAAACATGGAACCACCTCTTTATAGGCGTTGTTTTTATACCATTGGTTTGCCAGAGTCAGTGTGTGATAATTTTACGGACTTGAACGATCCCGCAATGGGAGAAACTGTGCATAGGATACTGTGCATAGGATATTCATGGCTAAAGTTCTCGATGATACCAACCAAGGAACCCCTTCGTAAGGGGATTCTTGTGCTTTTCCTTTCTTCAGAAATGTTGGTGTCCCTTTGATGGCCACTTTGTACATTCTTGGGTTGAATGTGGGACTACCAGTTTGGTTGGGCACCATTCCAAAAGTCCTGAATTCTCTTGATGCTTCTCTGTTAAGCACCTTATGTCATGGGAATAATGTTGATGTTCCTTTGTCAACAAAGTCTTATCCTCCTCCTTATCCTACCCTTGGTGAAAGTATAGTTACTAGTAACTGGAAGTCTAAATGAAATAGAAAGAGTAAGAATAGGAAGAAGATATCACCAACCTCTATGAGTCATGTTGGAGATAGGTCCTCAAACTCTACAAGTCATGTTGATTACCAACACCCAACCTCTGCAAGTCATGATGGGGGCATAAACCCAGCCTCTGCCAGTCATGTTGGGGGAAAACGTCCAGTCACTACTAGTCATACTGGCAATAGATCTGTAGCCTCTGTGAGTCATGTTATCGACCCATCACCAACCTCTGCAAGCCATGTTGGAGATTTGCAACCAGCCACTGCTAGTCATGTTGGGGGCATTGATTCTATTGAGAAACCTAGACGAATAGGACATAAGCCTAATTTCACTTGTAATCTTTGCAAGGGAGATAACCTTACTCATTTATGCCCTGGCCTTCTAGAAGTACGAAGATTGTGGTCCCTGTCTACAAGCTCTTCTAATTCTGAGTCTTCTGAGGTTTCCTCATAGTTTATTCAGCCTTTGGCTGATGAAGTGGTCACGCCGATGCAGTCTTTGAATGATCCCACTCTTCTCTTGGAGAGTGTCGAGTCTACCAATGTGGTCGCACCGATATAGTCTTCGACTGATCCCACTCCTCTTTTGGGGGGTCATGTGCCTGTAGACCATGTTGTCTCGCAACCTATTTAGCCAGTGGTTGAGAAAGTGGTCATGCCGATGCATTCTTCGACTGATCCCACCCTTCTCTTGGAGAGTGTCGAGTCTACCAAAGTGGTCATGCCGATGCAATATTCGACTAATCCCACTCTTCTCTTGGGGAGTGATGTGTCTACCAACTATGTTTTCATCATTTCCAGTTCAGTACTTTCAGAACAAGGGGCATTCCACTAACTCTGAGCACACCCCCTCCAAGCCCTAGGATGGTTTCCTTTGATTGGAATGATCTTGTTGAACCTCGTCTTCCTTCTTCTGCACCTTTTCAAATAAGGGTTGAAGTTAATTCAACAAAAAATTATCGATGTATTTTATCCTCCTCGGTTTGGAAAGTATTGGGATCTCCCGAGCTTGTGTCTGCTTCACATGAGCTGTTGGATTTTGATAGACATCCTAGTGAATATTTGGGGGTTGTTCCTCAGTTGTCTATCTCGTTAGGTGGGAAGACTGTCCTTTTCGATGTTATAGTGGTGCAAGGCCCATTAGATTTCAATATGATTCTCGGGTATGATTATGTATATGCTATGAATGCTGTGGTGTCTACGCTCTTCTGGGTGATGCATTTCCCTCATAATGGAAGCATTGTCACTATTGACCAAATGGAATCTGATAATCATCATCCTAATTCAGCCTTATTTCAGGCCACCCTTTTACATGTTCCTAGTGTTCGCGTAGACTCTACCCCGCCGTGGGTTAATTATGTGGCATCTTATCCTCGGTGTTCAATTGCTTCTGAGCAGGAACCTGTGAAATCATGTTTTCCTTCTTGAGACTTGGTCTCGACAATTGAATTGTTGGTTTATCCAATGGGGGCATGGGAGCCCTTGCTTCCCCCTCTTGGTACAAGTGATCTCATCGTGATTACTTGAGAAAATTAACCTCTTGGAGTCTTCTTTAAGCCCTTTTCAGACTCTCTAAATATAAAAAGATTGTCGAGCGATCTTGTTTCCCTTCATGCTCGCCAAACTAAAACTTGAAGGCATGTCTGTCCAGTGGTAGTTTACCCATTTTTCGGTCCGGATGGTCAATTGTACGAACAAAGGTATACTCTAGGAATTTCGGATCGCTAGAAGAGTATTCTCAGGTATAACTTTAACCCTTTTTCGGGCCTGAGGGACTAAATTTACAAAAAAGGAACCCCCACGGAGTCCATAGTTAATCTCTTTTCAGACTCCCTAAAATTGAAAAGATTGACGAGTGATCTTGTTTCTTCACACTCGTTAAATTGGTCCAGAACAACATCCCCTATGGAGTCTATAGTTAAGCTCTTTTCAGACTCCTTAAAATTAAAAAGATCGTCAAGTGACCTTGTTTTTTCACACTCGTTAATTGGTTTAGAAAAACATCTATTGGCATGATTTTACCCCTTTTTCCGGCCTGTATATTAAGAAGGAAAAAGGTACACCTTGAGAGATTCGTCTTGCCAGGAGAGTTCTCCTAAGTAGATTTTATACTTTTTCGAGCTAAGGAGACTAAATCTAGAAAAAGGTTGCGAGTCCATAGTTAAGCTCTTTTCAGAATTCTTAAAATTGAAAAGATTTTCAAGTGATCTTGTCTTTGTCACACTCATTAAAATGGTTTTGAATAGATGTATTTTCGATGCTAGTTTATCCCTTTTTTGAACCGACTAGACTACCTTTGAAAAAGGAACCCCAACAGAGTCTTCTTTTATGCTTTTTCAGACTCTCTAAAAATGAAAAACCATCGAGCTTGCCTTCTCTAGGCTTGTTAAAATTACATTGAAGGGGGTTTCATCGTGTCTTGCTAATCACAGTTGCATCTCTGCATCTTTGGCCTATTTCTGGCTCCATGTTGCTCTCAACTGAACCTTTGAAGCATGCCTTATATGCAAGCCTTGTAGCACTGTGCCTCTATGACCTGACACCCTGACCCATGGAGGAATTTTCCTCGAGTGTCCTTTTCCAACACATGTCTCATTGCTCTGAGAATTAGTGTGTTCCTTGAACTTGGAACTAGTATGCTTTGCGACACTCATTCCTCCTTTGTAACGTAGCATTCTTTTATTCTTTTTCAAGCTCTTCAAAAATATTGAAAAAGACAAAAAATCAAATATACCCCAGAAAGAGGATGGGAAAAATATTTTATTTTTATGGAAGAACAATGAATCACCCTTGGACAAACCACATCCTTATGTTTGTTATTCAATATTTGGGATCTAATATGACCTTAGGAATTTGTTCTCGCAACATAGAGTTGTGTCCTCCTCCATTTGGTTATTCTTCCAAACACATGGAGAGTTTGCATTGCCTCTTGCATCGTGAACTTCTGTCAATGTCATGCCGGTTGAGTCTCATCATATGTCATGGTATTATCCAAGGGAAGTTTTACCCAACCTACGTCAGCCTCTCTGCATTTTGTCTCTTGACCTCATTCTCGACCATCCCAAAAGTTCAATCAAGTCCTTGTTCGAAATCAATGAAGTTCTCTGCCTGATTACCGAGATCCTTTTGTCTGTTCCCGATGAGCCATCAAAGACCTCTGGGTAGTAAATTCATACACTCGCATTACACTCCTACCCAACTTTTCAAGATCTCAAAGTTGTTGCTCAAGCTTTGAATGCCTCAGCTCCAGCCATCAGGCGGCATTGGCTTCTTGAAGATGGATACTATACATGTATATCTTTGATTTTGAGATGTAGATCCATTGTGTATTGCTCGTGGATACACTTTATACATTTATATGACATGGGTCTGCAGTGTATTTGATTGTTAGCCATGATTTATTTCATCCCGAGCATGGGTATGCCTGCCTCGGTGAGACAATTGTTATTTTGCAGATGGCACCTCCCGAACTATGGTCTCGGGCTCACTCGCTTCATATGTTGGTGAAGATTTGTAATGTATTTCAGCCATCAGATGCTCTTCTAACCTCACACATTAGGGGGCATCTATTATAACCCTAAATTGCACCATACATGCATACCTGCCATTTGGCCCTATTACTTGCTATTTTTGCCAAGCCATCACTAAGTAGCTCTTTTTAAAAACACTATTTTTGAAGATGTACATGCCCTGCACCATTACTGCCTGCGTACACATGCTTTCTGCACCACTATAGCTTGTGTACATACACTAGCTACACCATTACAACCCGCGTATACCCACAAAAGTTGCAAAAATTAAAAAAGTTGCAAGGGATTCATTGAGATTATGGGCTATTGGGTAGTTTCCAACCAATTCACTGCCTATAGCCCGTCACCCAACCAAATAACCATCCTTTTCCCATACAAAAGGAGGTGTTGGGGTCTCATTTCCAAGCCAAGCATAAGAACAGTGAAACTCTACCTCTTTCACATTCCCTCCTTGCCCCAAGAATTTGCAGCCACCTTGTGAGATTTGCATCAGAATTTCCCATTTTTCCCTTTTTACTCAATCATAAGCCTATGCCATTTCCTTAGAATAAGTGTGAGAGGAAAAATATATGCAATGACTAAGTTGGAGCTTGGTGAAGAGGATCCCGGACCAGGTTCGAGGAGCATTCGTCGATCTCATTATAAGTAAACATTGTGATATCAATAGAAGGAATACTTTTTTTGTCCTGAAATATAATGTGTCAAATATCTATGTTTGATTTATGTTTTATACTGACATATAACCCATGATTTATATGCAATATGCATGTTTTTAGTTCCTTGTTCATCTGTTTGTGAATGTAGTTCAACCTTGGGAGGAGGCTTGCAGTTAGCGGAGCAATTGAACACGAAAGGATCGACATCAGACGTGGAGTAAAAGGTAGAGTTACCAGATCTTTTCACTTTGTATTCCATGCATGAATGTGGGGTATATTCGGGGTAGTTATAAAAATTAGGAGAGTTTTATTGATATCACAATGTTTACTTACAATGAGATCGACAAATTCTCCTTGAACCTGGTCCGGTATCCTCTTCACCAAGCTCCAACTACACCTCTGCGTATCTTTCTCCTCTCACACTTCTTCTAAGGAAATGGCATAGGCTTATGATTGAGAAAAAAGGGAAAAATGGGAAATTTTGATGCAAATCTCATAAGGTGGTTGTAGATCATTTTGGGTCCTTCACTGTCGAGGTTTCCATGTTTGAGGCGTTGGGAAATGATTTTGGTTCGAGATGGGGGAGGCCTTATCATACATTACTTCACAACAACCTTCTAAAGGTTTTGGTTGCAGACTCTACAGATTATCCTGGAGTACCTGTAGACCGGTATGGATTATCGACACGATCCTGACATGATCCTCCCACCCGGGGAGAACTGGGACCAACAAGGTGAGCAAATTTTATTTCTTTGCTTGGTGATTATGCTATTTCGATGTATTTATAATTATTTATTTGACGCATCACTAATGGGTGACCATGTTTTTGTTTACATATGTTTCTCCGTAGAGACATGAGGCTTTTGTGGTACATGATCATGCGGTAGAGGCCCCAAAGGGCCAAGTTATGGCTCGACAATGTCAACATTGGGATGATGTAGGGGAAGGGCCTTCAAATCCCTCACCAGGGGTAATGGGAGCTGTTGGGGGAGACCTAGATATCCAGTTGTAGATCGATGAGTTGCGTCAATATTTGGAACAAGTTCTACGAGGGGTACTATAGGCATGATGGACTGGGATTTTGGATGAGGAGGTTCTAGTGGAGTGTGTGGGATTAGACCCCGAGTGGTTTCCGATCGTGAGATAGGTTGCAGTTGTTGGTGTGGTGTTGACAAGGCAGTTGAGGCCACTTGCTGGTGGAGCACCTCCAGCTAGAGGAGGGCCACCAACGAGAGATGCCACCAACAGATCTATAGAGTTAGGGGCACCTTCGGTGCCTGATGATATGTATGGGCTAGGCCCACAGTTGTTTATATGATTTATTTGAGTGAAACCATAGTGATGGAAAACTTTTGTACACCAATTTGTAACATTGATGATGACACACACACACACACACTTTTATGCATATAATTGGTGTTTTTTATGTTACAGTGTGTATTTTGTATGTGTTGTTGATTTTGTATTGATGCGTTCCTTGGTTAATTTGATATGTATTGGATGTAATATAATGAGATAAACATTGAGAAATAATGATATAATTAATGCGATAAATGCCAGTCTAGAATGTCAATAACAACATGATCTGCAACTTGTTTTAGACTTCTAGGAATGTGCGTGAATGTAATGGATTCAAATTTTCTTGATAGAAGTCTAGCTTGCTGGTATTTTCTAAACAAGAAAGGATCACATACATGGTATACATTGTTTAATTGTAGGACGATGAGATGAGAACCTAATAATAAACTGAGGTGATGATTGATGAATGTGAACATGAACAACATTGACCAAGAGACCAATCACAACAACATACTCTTCTTGGTTATTTGTAGTTGGGCCTAAACATATACCGCTAGATTGGAGTAGTATATGCGTAGGAGTATAAATGAACCAAGCCACCAAAGTGATATTTTGAGTCCATTGACTAGCACCTTCGAAAAAATCGATGTGGCAAGCCTATGAATGATTCATCTAATGAAGAAAGAGAATACAAGGGATCAAATATGCAAAAATATGTGGATCAGTGTGTAAACAAAATTAAAAACTCTTTGAATTTTTATACAAAATAAAATATGCACACAGAGGAACCCAAAGTAGGGTTGTGGCTTTATGGGTAAAACCTCTTCAAGTATAACCCATTGATAGGGTCCTTTGGGGTGAGTGTTTTAGAGAAAATCCACTACACTAGTGGTTTGTAATACAACATATCAATGAATGTACATAAAAAAATTCACAACAAGAACATGAAACAAAGATATAATAACTGATTTCAAAAGAAACAACTAAATATTGGGCAGAAGAGAAATATTGACTCACCCAGAGTCCTATGGTTTATGTTGTTCCTAATTGCCATAGTTTCTTCGCTCCTTTCCAACAAATTCTCTACAACCTGTAAAAACCTTAAAGATACAAGAGTATATAAATAGGTATTTATACTAATAACTACATGTTATTAGAATGAAGTATATCAGTAAAATCTTAACAACTAGTATTATACGAAATATATGTAAAACGATTCCAATCAAAACATTACAAGTACAACATATTTCAAAGGAAAGAGTTTCTATTTTTATTAAGCAGTTAAGGTGCTTACAACTTTATATCTGAACTGCACGGTGCTTCCCTGTTGAGAGAGATCCCAAGTTCCTCCACCCTTTCTCCTACTATATAATATGGTATTGAATTTTGATCTTCCACAGGCCCAAAGAGAGTATAAAGGGAAACTCTTGGAAAGATAAGTTGGTAATCATAAAAAAAAGGGCTAGAAACAAGGGTTTCTAAGTCAAACTAGTAGAAACAAGGATGTATAAGGGTTTACAGACTTGGTAGGGTTATCCAAACAAAGGTTTTCTTAATGTGTGAAAAGAACCATTACTTGTCATTACCTTTATCCTTAGAAAAATGCTCATTTTATGTGGTCTCTAATTTCTTAGAGATGGTTGAGTATGGGTAAAAGGAGTTAGGAAGATAACCAAACCCATAACTCACCATCAATTAGGCATAATTATATTTTTAAAAGGATTTTATGACATGTATGTGACTATCCCTGTGGTGGCTCATGTGTATGCGAGTACCATAACTGTGAGGGTGCATACATCTTCTTGAAAACTATTTTTTGGAAGGTATCAAGGAGGTATGGGGAATAATAGTCTATAAATAGGATAGGGATTAGTCCAATAAGATTGTTAATGCTTCAAGGATGGAAATTGACACTATAACATATGCCCCCTATTGTGTGAGGTCATAAGAACCAATCATGGATGAAATACATTATAAGTCTTCAAAAGAGCAGTGTGTCAGTGTAACTTTTAAACCTGCGAAGTAAAGCAATGCATATATATTCTTAAGCAATACAGAAATTAATCAATGGCTCATACACAGAATACATAGAGATCTTTACCGGAAACCCTCAACCGGGAAAACCTTTCTTTTTCATTATATCGAATTT
>CBVK0100184614.1:0-13363 GCA_900067695.1 Picea abies
ACTAACACAAATTTTCAAAGAAAGGGCTTGAAAATGGAATTCATCAACCCTTGGAATGTGGAAGGTTCATTTGCAAGGCCAAAAGGCATGACAAAAAATTCATAATGGCCTTCATGAATTCAGAATGTTATTTTTGGGATATCTTCTTCCTTCATTCTAATCTGGTAATACCTCGAACGAAGATCCAACTTTGTGAAATATATTGCTCCATGTAGTTCATATAAAAATTCATCAATGATGGGAATTGGAAACTTATCTTTAATAGTGATCTTGTTGAGCTCTCTGTAATTTGGACACATACGCCATGCACCATCTTTCTTGAATACCATTACCACCTGTTGTTCCTGAGTCTATACTTGAGGCTCAAAAGTACAGTGTCAAGGCATCTGAAAGTAGTTGAAATATGGATAAGAAGATAACATCCACCTTCAGTATAGGACACTAGGGAAGATTTCTACGTTCACATCATCTAGATTCTAACTGTTCTTGAGTAGTTATATCTTGTTCAATGGCTGCCCATGAACGTTCAATTTCCTCCCGGTTATTAGCAGTTTTAAGGATTATGTTAAAAAGGTTTAAAGCGATATGTGTTTGATTAGATAGTCCGGGTTCGATATTCGGTTGGGTTGCTGTAGGGAAAGTCATTTAGGAACAATAAGGGTAAGAAAGGTTTGAAAGAGAGATTAAATGTTGTTTCGATTTGGTCGAAAATAAAAGAAACTTACGTTTTTGGAATAAAACAAAAATGCAAATTGAAGGCTCTTTCCCGTAACTGTATTATATTTTAATATAAGGGTGTGATGTGAAAGAGAAACATTTAGCTGCATATAATGCAAGGTTCCTGTCAAAGAGAAATCTCACATATAAACAGGAGAGGAAATTAGTAAGAAAATAACTGACATAGCCAAGAATATACAAAGAATTCTGAAAGTGCAAATTGGTCTTACACCCGCTAATAGCTGGTGCAGAGGAAAGACAATAAAAAAATATAGAAAACCAAATTCCTTTTGTTACAGTAGTGGTCGTACTAAAGTATAAAAAAGCACATAAGTTATGAATAATGGAATGAAATGAAACATGAAATATGAAGGAACAATCTTGTAACACAGTCTGGATGGAATTGAGAATCTCTAGGTTTGCTTATATTAACTTCTCAAATGAAAAACTCTATTACAATCAATACCAAAAAGGTCCAACCCTGTTTATTTCGTTCTGTGATATATTTATACAACTTTACAGATCAGTTAGGATCTCAATGGTTACATAAATTTAGTTACAACTGAGAGGAGTGCAATAGCTCCCTTTCTCTTGCTTTATCTTTACTTGGTGCCAGGTGCTCGTCTTAGCACAGATTGGGTGCATGCGATACATTTTTATACAAACTGAGATACAAGCCGTGAAGGCTCTGCTTGACAGCTGGCCTCGGCAAAGTAACATTCTTGGGCTAACTGTTGTATCTTGTCTCCCATTTGTGCATCGACGATGTCGAGGGCACTTAGTTGCGTGTTGGGTAGGATTACGTTCTTGTCAACTTGAGTCATGTCCACCCTGTTCATCTGAGAGATATCGGCTGAATCTCTCTCATCCTTTTCCTTCAGATCGCGTGAGATCTATTCCACATTTATTTGAATTAATGCTTCTGCCTCACCTCGGATGTCAATATCCAACAGCTCACCATTTATGGAGTTAAAGGCTTCTTCTAAAGAGTGGGTTACCATTTGGACCTGTTCTTTCCCCAGGGCAATGTTATGTTCCCAATATTTCAATAAAATATTGCCATTGGTTTGTTCATGGATGGCAAGCCCAGGAGCGCCTGCCGAAAACCTATTATTTGTGGTGATTACCGTGTCCTAGAAAGCGACCCAAGCCACTTCGGCTTCCCTTTCTCTGGCAGTCAGGTTCTTGGACACCTGATTCATCAATAAACAGTTCTCCCGGATCTCTCCTATCTTGGCAAGCAAATTCTGTTGTGCTGAAAATATTTTACTCCGAATCTCACTGGCTCAAGATTTAAATATGCCGATGTCTATTTCTCTTCTCTCGGCGATTTCTGCCCGAACCTGCAATTGTTCAATCAGATTTCTCTGTTGGCTTGCCTGCACTCTACCATCTCGGACCACTAACTGTCCTTGCTCAAGCTTGGTCTTGAGCATTTCTATTTCATTTTTGTTAGCCGCTTTGGCCTGTTCTATCTCCATGCTGGCTTGACCTTTAGCATTCTCCGCAGCTGTAGCCAATCTAGCCTCGAGGGTCTAGATGAGGCGATTTTTCCTTTTTAGTTGGTTATTCAAAAACCCAACTGAGAATTGATTTACTTAAGCATATGCCCCCAACGTTCCTGCAATTTCTGTGGCAATATGGTCACTTTTCTTATTTTTTCCATCGGTCATGATTTTATATTTTTTCGTAGTGGATTCTCCTTCTCAATAGAACTCTCTTTTCACTACCTCCTTCCTCTTTTTATCAAAAAAGAATTCGTTTGGAGGGAGTTCCTCTGCTCTTATGGGCCTCAGCTCTTCATTAAATATCCACCCCTCTCCGACATTTCCCTGTGCCAACTGCAAGGGTATGACTGAGGTGATAGGCTCTCCTATTTGTTTTGCCGAATCCTTTGGAGTACCGGCGGGATTATGCTCTTTTGGCGTACCTAGAGCCTTTGTTTCAGTCCCCATCTTTTGTTCACCTGGTGGGCCTGGA
This sequence comes from Picea abies, assembly GCA_900067695.1. Taxonomy (NCBI): domain Eukaryota; kingdom Viridiplantae; phylum Streptophyta; class Pinopsida; order Pinales; family Pinaceae; genus Picea; species Picea abies. The sequence continues at coordinate 2,698 of CBVK0100184614.1, forward strand.
GTTTTTTCTTCAATCTCTACACTCTATTCCCTTGGCGAGTCTGGAGTCTTCTCTTTTGTTTCGGGACTCTTCATCTGTTCGCCTTCCTAGTGTTTTCCAAGGTTAGAAATTGCGTCCTCAAAATATTTAGCATCCTTCTGTTTTTTCTCGGAAACAACCGAACTTCCCAACACAGAGGGGAGACATCTTCGTCTGTGTTTCTGGAATTTTAATACTGATGCTGTGTCCTCGGGTGCTAATGATTGGATCCGGGCTATCACTTCTTCGTAATATCTTTCCCCTCGGAAAACGTTGTCCGAGGGAGAATTTTGATGCTCAAATCTCTTGAGCCCGCAATGAGCCAAATGGTTTCTCACCACCCTCTGTGGATCATGTTTCTTAGTTTCAATGGAGACCAAACTTAGGTCCTCCAGGGCAGCAACCTCGGCCTTGGCGTGCCCAAAATCTAATAAAGAATAGGAATTCATCCGAATGGGAAAATAAGGCCATACCTTCTTTGAGTAACCCTTGAGTTCTTTGCTCACTCCTCCAATTACTGTTTGCCAGGCGACCTCTCGACAAGCCAACTTGTCAGGGATGAATAAGGGCAGTGCATGAGGGGGAACAGAAGCCCTGAAAAACTCTGAAATACGAAAAATCTACATCTACATACCAATCCGCTATGCCACTCAGACCTGTTGCAATGCTGTCCGAGATGTGAGGTGGTGGGTGCCCAAAAATGGTGATATGCAGGGGTACCATCACCCAGTTGAAAATCTCATATGTGAATTTTTCTGCTTTATTCTCCCACAATTTTTCATGATACTCATGCACGGGTTTTTCTTGGACTGGATTCCAATCCCAACTCATCAAAGGGAATGGGGTCATGGAACATACCACATCCATGATATATGCTGACATGAAAAATGAAGACGGTTTTCCACTTTCCTTCTGCTCCCGATACTCTGTGAACCTGTTGGCCAAACTGTCTGAGAGCATCATTGCCCAATTAAATGAGCAACCCTCTGCAACCCGAAATATGAGAGGTACCCACGCGATGTAGAAATGCGAGGTGTCTTCTCTCCCAAATAGCCGGCATGTCATCATGGCCACATATTTATAATGTGGCTCCAAAGAGGCAATAAAATACACGGCTTGGTCATTAGCTCTAAATTTCGCGGCGCGCGAGATCCAATCTTTAATCAAACCGGGCATGGTTTTGTCGTACTGTTTGCATTCTTTCTCTTTGAATTCCTCCAGGAACTCGACACCATATGTATATTCAGACGTCAAAGGTAGCTTGTACATGGTTTGTATATGCTCGGGCCTAAAAGTCCCGACAGTAAATCGATGGCTGTTCATGATCGTCCTGGTAGGAAAATCTACATGGCCCAACGCCCACCGAATCATGTCGTAATATGGAATCAACTGTGGCCTGGTTGCTACTCTGTGCATCCCAGATTGGACGATTATATTGTACTTGGTGTGTAGATTATCCTTTTCGATGTCATAAGAGTCATCTGAGTAATCTACCAATTCTTCTTGCAAAACATTTGACACAAATGACCAGTCAGGGATCGACTCGACACTTCGGGGTTAAGTATCGACGACATTATCTGAGCCCTGTCTAGTGACTTCAACATTTGCCTTTGCTTCTTTCCGCGGAGCCATGGCAACCGTTTGCATTTTCGCTCTCCTTCGATAGAACTGTGTATACATGTAGACAATAGTTATCTCAGAAACGATGAGCTCCGCATGCTATGAAAAATACATAATGAAACTTAGCTCTCACATATATTTGAAAAATGGTACCTTCCAAAACAAGCCTGCCAATTCAAAATTAGAAATAAATTAATGTCATAAAAATCCTATCTTACGCATAGATTTACCTTATCTTCCCATTAATGTCATAAATTTTGGCGGTTTGACAGTCAGTCGGAGTATGGAGATCAAATAGTTACTTCGTGAAATGTGCAAGCCTCGATGCGCGGGACATATCTCGTTTTATTTTAAATTATGAAAACTTAGCAATGTTAATAACTTTCTCGCTTTTCACTGCATCGTGAATTTCCTGCTAACTTTTCGAGTATTCAACTCGAGAGACTGCAAGGACCAATTTTGTCTTAATTAACAGTAATCGTGATTTGGAGTATTATTAATTTTATAATTAATTTATTCGCTATATCGCGACTCAGAACTTCAAAGATCATTCTCTGGGAGATTAGTATGCCGAGTCGCGAAACTGTGATATGGCGATAATTAAGACTCAATTAGGGGGAAGAAAATCTTATATTAGGCAATTAATTAATCGCGCTATAATTACGTCGCGACTTCGTGAGTCAGGGTTTTAAACGCTGTAACTTTCTAAAAGATAGTGCTGAGTGGTGAAACGCCGAGAATATATTTAACCACAGTTAGCCCTTTTTCATTGACCAGGGTTAGCCCGAAAGAACCTCGTGTTCTCGACTCTCGGAGCTGTAAACATAAAAATTCAAACTTGGCGAATGCCGAGGCGCGAAACCTCGACAACGTCTAATCACTGAGTTTAAAAGATTTGACCCTGGTTACCATCTTGAGTGGAAATTTAAAACGAGTTCACTGTTTCACGACTCGGGACGTATGAATTTATGAGTTATATTATCCGACCGACGAGAACCCGAAATAAAACAAAGAGAGTAACATTCTTAAGAAAGTGAACTTGTCTTGAGGGTAGAGAAAGCATCGCTGCTTAATCGACAACGTTTCAGAGCTTTCAAAGTCTTGGGGGAAAAATCAAAAGACCATCTTTAGATTTCAAGTCTCAAAAATTTGTAAAATGTGAAGGATAAAAAATAAAAACATGGGCGGCTCCAACATAGGCTCCAACTAGGGATCCCGCCTTCCTGTGAGGCGGGAAGAACAGTAGACCACGTGCCAATATTGGGTAAATGGAGTCCAGAACTCAAACAGGCAGAAAGATTCCGAGGAAAGAGGATCGAAAAGAGGGGTAAAGACTCCGCTCTTTACCTCGAGAGGTTTTTTCAAAATCAGATACTCTTTCTGAACACAACTGTAGTCCCTTTCACAGTTTTCCCTTTCCCACTACTAACTTCGGGTATGTTTTAAGACAATCGAAACGGCCCTAGGAGATTCAACAGCTCTTGTGACTCTCAACTTGCATAAAAAAGAATGAGATTATATATTTTAAGTCGGGGAGTTCCATCTGAATTTGGGGTGTTGATCAGGTTTTTAGAAAGCATCGGTTACCAGAGTAGAGTGATATTCATGTATAACAGCCTTATAGATATCTTAGACATTGCTTCACTGCCAGCGAGCCTGTTCAGTACCCCGGTGAAGTTGCCTGACCCCTTTTACTGAATTTCCTTTCACCACTTCGGAAAATATTTATGCGTTTAAACGCTGAGAGGAGGGAAATCATTTCTAAATTTCCTTTCATCGTCTTCATGGACTAGGTGGGGGCAATAATTTCTGAATTTCCTTTCACCACCTGTCTTATAATTTACTTTTAAAGCATGAAGATGGGGGCAATCAGTTTGTATTAGGGCTGATATCTGTGTAATATTTTGTATCAGAGGTCTATTAACTTATTTTTATTACTCGGTATCAATCTTCCTTTGACCTTCACAACACCTTTGTTCTTAGGGAGACAGGGGAAAATAATAAATTTTTAAGGAGCATCCTGTTCGTGCAAGATTTGATTCTTCCGAAACTGTTGAAAAACCTAGGAGAGTTAGGATCATTCTAAATGTTCCTTCACTTAGCAGGAGATTAAGTAGTTGTGAGGACCAGCTTTCCTATCAAGATCTGTTTTGAAACCCCTGAGGTTTAAGAAGAAAAACTTTTATCCCTTCACAATAACTCGGGAAGACAGTGACTTGCTAAAACTTAGACCCGAAGATAGACAGGATACAAAGCAAAGATTAATTGACTGAAAATATGGGGGCCGAAACAACTCGAGACTGACTCATATAGATAAATTTGGGAATAGTTTATTTCAACTGCCCACTTTTGATTTAGTGTATCGTTCAACTTATTTTAAAACAAAAATTATTAAACCAAGCAGATGATCTTCCTGTCTAACATTTTGTATTGTCGTTTGAAAGATGTTACCTTGATTTCTCTTGACAGCCATTCATAACATATATTTTTAAGAAAGTTTCTTTTTACCTTTTTATTTCATTTTCTTTGCGCAATAAGAAACTAATTTAGGTATCACCTGTTTTATGTTGCTTTATTTCTGACACCGACCTGCAAATCACTTTTGCTGCTAGTTTCATCTGCAGCTGGAATCCTGTACAAACAAATACAAACCTTATTGGAAATGTGTCTAAAAATTATGGATAAAAGGAGACAAAAATTCTAAAGGGAAATGAGAATGCATGTATATACAAACAAAAATTTTATTTTATTTATTTATTTACAATTTTTTTTTTTTTAAGAACTCTTATGTCATGTAATGTTTCACATATCGCCCGTTGACAGGGGCGCTGAGGACTTCTCTGTCGATTTTTTCCAACAGGAAGGAGTTTTTCCCTTCCAGATTCGAGACCCTGAATGGTCCATACCAGAGGTGGTGAAATTTACCATGCTTCATGGCTTCTTCCCTTCTCGTGTCCCATCTTAATACTAAATTGCCTGGGCGGAATTCTCTGTCTTTTTCTTTGAGGTCGAACAATGCTTTCATATCGTCCTGGTACTTCTGCATTTTCTCATCAACCTCCACTCTATGCTGTTGAACCTCGATCAGCTGGTTAATTCTCCTGGTTACATGATTGGGTTCTTCGTTCTGATCTTGCCATAATTTCATTACTGGCAACACTAAGTTTATAGGTAGAACCGCTTCTGTCCCATAGACCATTTGAAACGGAGAAATTCCGATAGATCTTTTAGTTTTGATGCGGTTGGCCCACAATGCGTACTTCAGATGCACATGCCAGGACCTTTTATTTTCATCCAATACTTTCTTGATTATGTTTACCAGGCTCTTGTTGGATGATTCGGCCAACCCATTTCCCTGGGGGTAATAAGCAGTGGAATGGCCGAGAAAAATATTGTACTTTTGATAGAAGCTGATCATAGCCATGGACTTGAAGGCCTGGGCATTGTCGGTAACAATCTTTTGGGGACACCCGAATCTTGACAAGATATTATCTTCCAAGAAATCGATCGCTATCGAGTCTGTTGCCCTTTTGGTTGGAATTGCTTCCACCCACTTTGTAAAATAATATGTGGCTATTAAGATCCACTTATGTTGAGCACTGGAATGGGGATTAATTTCCCCTATGAAATCTAGTCCCCATTGTTGAAATGGGGCTTCAGTTTTGACTGGAACGAGTGGTAGTGCAGGGAGTTTCTGTTTACCAACAAATATTTGACACGGGTTGCAGGCACACACTTTGGCATTGACGTCCGAAAATAGTTTCGGCCAATAGTATCTGGCCCTCAAGATATTGTAGGTTGTGGCTCTCCATGCATGGTGTCCTCCATAGACCCCTTTGTGAAATTCCTCTATAACCTGTGGAGTTTCGGACTCAACCAAACAGACTAGTAGGAACCCGAGTGGATCCTTCCAGTATAGCTGATTTTCGGTGATGCAATATTTTACAGCATGGAGTTTTAAAGTTCTGCATTTGACTGGTGATAGTTCATCTGGACATTTCAGGTTTAACAAGTAGAAAACTATGTCTTTATACCAGCCTGACGATATGAATTTTTCTTCAACTTTGCTTGGATCTGTCTGGTCATCCGGCTCGTGCAAGTGTGTGTCTCCGTCTTCCCCTTGGAGGCAATTAATATAAAGAGCTCTAAGGTTTGACTCAGCCAAGAGTTTGGCCAGACCCTACCCCTTTATCAATTTAGTAGGCTTGACTTCCAGATCAAATTCTTGTATTTTAGCGAGCCAGCGTCCTCGTTTTCCATCACTATCTAGCTGTACCAATATATCTTTCACAACACTGGTTGGCACGTATGCGATAATTTTTGAATGCAGTACATAAGTTCTGAATGCTTTTAGCGCTTTCACCATTGCATACACCTGTTTTTCTATTATGTCATACTTTAGTTCCGTGTCTCTAAGGCTCTTGCTAAAAAACGTGATCGGTCATTCGAAGCCTTCGTCATCCTTTTGCAGGAGCACCGTGGCGATAGTATGTTCAGAAGAAAACGAGCAGATGAGGAAATATTTCAAGTAATTTGGGCTTGCTAACACAGGTGCCTCGTTGATGACCTTTTTAATATGAGCAAACGATTCTTTAGCCTCGGTCGTCCAATTTACTCAGCTATCTTTCTTCAACATTCCTGTGATCAATTTGACAATCTCAACAAAATTAGGGATGAACCTTCGTAAAAAATTTATTGTACCTAAGAAAGATTGGATTTCTTTTACGTTTCTGGGAATATTTATAGTTTCAATTGATTCAATCCTCTTAGGATCAATCCTGATCCCATCCCTAGATACAATATGCCCCAGAAGCTTACCTTCTCACATGGAAAAATGTGATTTCTTTGGGTTCAAAGACAGACCATACTTGCGACACTTTTCAAAATTCTTTTTTAGATGGATCAAATGTTCTTCATCGGTTTTAGAGAAAACCGTCAAATCATCAAGGTAGATGACTACAAACTTATCTCTTTCTCCCATGAAATCAATGTCCATAGCGCACTGGAATGTAGCTCCTGCATTCATCAAACCAAACGACATTTTGTCATACATGAATGTACCCCATGGAGTGGTGAAAGCAGTTTTTTCTCTGTCTTGCTCGTTCATGGCGATTTGGTTATATCCAGAGAACCCATCTATCATAGACATTCGATTCGCTCCGACTACCTTTTCTAGGACATGGTCCATTTTGAGGAGCAAATAATTATCCTTAAGGGAAGACTTATTCAAGTTTCGGAAATCTACACACAGTCTGATTTCTCCATTCTTTTTCCCGACCGGGACCAAATTTTCCACCCAGTCTGAGTACCTCAGAGGTACAATTATTTTTTCATTTAAAATCTTATTAACTTCCTTTTCAATCACAAGCAACAAAATGGGGTTAATTTGCCTAAGATTTTTCCTAAACGGCTTGACCCCGGGCTTCAAAGGTATCTTGTGTTCAATTATGGAAGTATCATAAGTTCTAAGCTCATCATAGGACCAGGAGAAAACATCTTTGTACTGTCTGAGTAGGTCTCTGTACTGGAATTTCACCTTGGGAGGGAGGAACTTAGATATCTTTACTATCCTGGATTCTTTCTCAGTTCCTATATCACAGTCTTCCACTTCTTCTGGTTGGGGCTGCAAAGTGGATTTCACAGGTATGTCGTTCTGATCGAAAAGTCTCTCTAAAGGAATTAAGCCTTTCAGAATTTGGTTGCTTTTAAGGACCAACATACGATGATCCACTATTTTTTCTTGGAAGGTTTCAAGATATTCACCCTCCTGCATAATCTACATCGGGTCATTTTCATTCTCTTGGTCTGGATGAGTTTCAGAGAACTCACCTACTGCTATAAGAAATTTCTGGATTTGTTCGTCATCTTCAAAGACTTGCCAGTGTCGGATATTGTCTGGTATAGAGGGTTTGTATTTGATTTCAATGTGATATTTTAGTTTGACGGTCATGGGAGGAGAAAAGGTAGAATCTGCCTTGGCCAATGCGTCAGCATGTAGATTCTCTACGCGAGGAATAAAATGGACCTTTACAGACGAGAAAAAATTCTCCATCAAATCCCAAGAACAATTTCTGTATGTTCTTAGTCTGGGATGCTTGACTAGGTACTGTCTGTTTATTTGTCTTACTATCAATTCCGCGTCACCGTATACCTCCAAGTTTTTTATATTCAACTTCTTTGTGGCCTCTAATCCTAATATTAATGCTTCATATTCGCATACGTTATTGGTGTAATATATGTCCCACTGCAGATGATAGGAGAAAGGAACAATAAACTTACCTTCAGGTGCTACCAAAAGTACCCCAGCACCAACTCCTTTAGAAGATGAAGCGCCATTGAAATACATTTTCCAAATACCAGTATTGCACAACTCTTCTGTCAAGGGGCTAGACTCTTCCTTCTTCATATCGAGTTTTTCTAGACACCCATCTAAACCATCATCAAAAGACAGTATGCAATTCCCCAAATCTTGATCTGCAACGTAAATGGGAAATTTATTTGGGTTTTGAGGATCACTTACTGTATACACTAATCTTGTTTCTCTGTAAAACCGAGTGAATTGACCACCGAACACAGGGATGGTGGCATATGTCATGTCCAACTATAGAGAACCCCCTAACTTGGCTCCCCAAGATCTAGATAGTAGCATGCCATATTTGGGAGGAATATCTGCGATAACCACATCCATCAGGATACTCTTGACAAGGACCTGCGCAAGGGTAACTACCAGATCTTTTATCATCCCCATACATTTAACCTTTCTTGAATCAAAAGAGTACAGATTCCCATAAGGTCTTGTGATCTGGAGACCCAACCTGTCCATTATAATCTTGGGCATAACATTATGAGAAGCCCCGGAGTCTAACATACAATTATGCAGTAATTGATCATGTATATTCAGGGTGATATAAAAGGGAGAAATGTTGTCTTTGGACCCTTCAAAATGAGGACCAAAGGTGATGTTGGGTCTGTCGTCTTCCAGGTTGATAACATTAGAGTGAATTTCTGGCTCATAAACCCCCATCACTTTGGCAATTTGCTTCCGATAAGCGGGGTTTTTTGCTAATTCCACCAAAGGAATCGGTATCTTAATTTTGTTTAACTCGTTTTCAAAACTGAAAGATGTGTTTACCTTGTCCATTTCTTTGGTTGAGGACTCTGAGTTTTTTCTTTCCGAATTACCTGTCTGGATCGCTTTATCACTCATGATCCTAGTTGAAGATGTAGCCTTATCTACTCGTCCGGTTTCTTGTGTTTGAGTTTCAATTTTTTTCACCTTGGACTCTTGAGTTTTGTTGCTGGGTAACAAGATCTCTACCGAAGGAGGTTCATGATCTTGACTCCTTTGAAGGATTCTCTTAGGTTGATCCATTGAGGTGGGATTATTTTTAGATCTTAGGTTGTACTTTGGTTGAAACTCATCCATTATCATTTCTGTTTCTGGTTGAGATACACAAGGCTCAGTGTGGTCACCTTCTTCATCATCATTAGACGATTGTGGGGTGTTCAAAGATTTTTCATAATCTTCACGAGTCAGATATGGCTGCGAACATTCATCACCGAAATTCGCAACTTCATCTTCCGAATCTCCGAAATCTTGGAGGTCGTTTGCTCCTATAAATTTTTTTTTTTTTAGTGGAGCTTGTATTTTTTGATCTTCGTTCTTTATTTGTCTCTGTTGATTTTGGGGATTTGGGTTTCTCCTGAAGTCCTTTTTATTAGAAGAATCATCTTTAACCTAGTCCAACTCCATCCTAGAGATTTTGTTGGACAATTATTTGATTATTCGGGCCATATCATCTACTCTGTCATCAGTGTATCTATTGGAGCCCGAAGGACCTGCTGGTTCCCTATAGCGTCTATTCTCGCGGTTGATTGTTTCTACTTTAGCCTTTAATTTACCTGAAGCCATCATATTAGATTCTATTTCGACAACATCATCTTTCATTCTATATGGGTGGTTCCTCTTCTTTCTCGCAAAAGTAGTGTGAAATCCGGCTCGAAAGCTCCCACGAAGTTTACTTTGGCTGAGGGTTCAGAGGGTTTAACTGCGGCTGGAATCTTATTATACAGTTTGTTGAATCTCAGAATAAATTCCATAACTGTTTCTGAGTTCTTTTTCTTTAGGGATCTCGTTGCTACCTTTGCGAAAACTCTGGGAGGAGGAACTTTCACTTGACCTCCACCTCCTCCTCTAGGAGCACCTCCACCACCTCCTACGACACCTACCATCGATTTAGGTGTAGAAAATGAGTGTGTAACACACTCGTTGGAATAAGGCGAGACTGGGAAGTTCTGTCGAAGAAAAGGTGGTATGTCAACTTTCAACGAACTTTCTAGAGGACCTTTTCCCTTGTGTACATATGGGGAAGTCGAATGAATCTCAATCCTAACTTCAGAGCGGTTGATGTAAGATCTTTAGTATCAAACAAAGGACTGCGTGAAGTAGAAGGTTCTAAATGGAATTTAGTCTTTAAAGGTGGGTTTTTAGGCTTATAAACTACAACGGTTGGCTCCAACGAGCCTCTCTCCCTTAAAAAAATTTCGGGATCAGTAACAGGCGTAATCAGCTTGCCATCTGGGTTCTGTCTGGTACTCCTTCTACCAGAAGCCAGTGTATGTTTTCGTGGAGTCGCCAAGTGAAATATTGAAAAAGCCTTAAAACTGTGTGTACTCTATGTTCACTATCAAAGAGTAACACTTTCAACGAAAAAAAATGTCATTTTCCCAGGGAAAATATTTTGTAACTTCGCTCCTCGGCAACGGTGCCAGAAAGGTGTTGTTCCCGAGTCTGTACTTAAGGCTCAAAAGTACAGTTTCAAGTCATCCGAAAGTAGTTGAAAGATGGATAAGAAGATAACATCCACCTTCGGTATAGGAAACTAGGGAAGATTTCTACGTTCACGTCGTCTAGCTTCTAACTGTTCCTGAGTAGTTATATCTTGTTCAATGGTTGCCCATGAATGTTCAAGTTCCTCCCGATTATTAACAGTTTTAAGGATTATGTCAAAAAGGTTTAAAGCGATAT
>CBVK0100184615.1:0-18373 GCA_900067695.1 Picea abies
CTTAGTTGCTTCATTAGCTAGAAATTCATTCCATTAATTATGTTCTCTTAGGACCTAGAAGAAAGCAACCTTTACATAACTAATTATTTGGCATAAGCATAAGAAAACAATAAGCATATAAGCATCTTTTTCAAGCATCTTTATAAAAAAAACTAACTTTGTAAGAAAAATACTAACTTTATAAAAACTTTCTTATTAACTAAACCAGAAACAACTTTAAACACAAAAATATAAAAAATAATACACTTTAAACACAGTTCAGATTGGACACTTTAAACACAGTTCAGATTGGACAGTTTTGTGTTGAGTTGTTTTTGTGTTTTTGTATCAGCACTACTCTTGGTAAAGTTGCAAAGTGTCTCCATAACCATTCCTAAGTACCCCAATGTTGATCTTAGTTGCTTCATTAGCTAGAAATTCATTCCATTAATTATGTTCTCTTAGGACCTAGAAGAAAGCAACCTTTACATAACTAATTATTTAACAACTTATATATTATAAGTTGTTCAACCACAGATTTGTTTGGGAGATTTTGAATATTCCCGTCACCCCCTTTCTATATATTATAAGTTGTAAACTGTGATCTCCAAACTGCCCGATCTCCCTCCAACAGAGTTTTATCCTTGATAAAATCGAATGCTTCAATCTTAGGAACTGATTCTTGTCAGAGGATTCTGCTGATAGCAGATGCTCTGTTTTGTAATAAAACAATATTCCCTCATTTCCCAACAGACAAAATGAAGCAAAAATGAGTATTGTGGAGGGAAAATCTATTATGGACGATTACAATAAATTTGACTGGCAAACATGTTTCGATTTGGGTCATCCACTGCTGAATCGCATCGCTGAGAACTTTGTAGGGGTGAGACCTAGTGAATCTAGTACTTATTTCTTTGCCATTTGTCTATAAAGTTTTGTATCTATATACACTATGTTCTTACGAATCACAAGGCTGAAAATGATTTTTATGGCAAACTGGAGCGGTGCAGGCTGTATACAGGGATTTCTGAATACACAACAACTGAAGGTCCCGTCACCCCCCATCTATCTATCTATGTGATTTTTAAAAATACAGACGTGTTTGTTATGTGATATTGGCCTATTAATTTTTGTATTTTGAGATTGCTTAATATATTATAAGTTGTTCAACCACAGATTTGTTTGGGAGATTTTGAATATTCGTGTCACCTCCTTTCTATATTATCATTATGTTTTCCCTTTATTCCTATTTCATTTGTGGGATTTTAATTTTAAATCTATAGTGTAGCTACAACCATGGGATGAGGGAAATGTGCACCAGGCCGTGGATGAGGCCGTAAGCCTTTCGGCGTTCACCAGCCGTGGGGTGAACGCCGAAAGACTTACGTCCTCTCCACGACCACAGAAATTTTAAACTTCAAACTAAAATTTTAAATTTAAAACTTAAAACTAAAATTTTAAATTTTAAAACAAAAATTTTAATACCTAAACTTTTAGATCTAAACTAAAACATTTAGATCTTACCTGCGAACTCTGCACGACCTGCTTGGCGAACTGCAAACTCTTCTCGGCGACCTCCACGACCTCCACGGTGAACTCTGCTCTTCTCGGCGACCTCCACGGCGAACTCTGCTCGGCGACCTCCGTGCTCGGCGACCCGCGAACTATGCAAACTCACAACAGATTTTCATAGATTTTCACCTCTGCGCTCGACCTCGGCGACCTCCGCGCTCGGCGACAACCTCAGATTTTCACATATTTTCACCTCGGCGACCTCCGCGCTCAGCGACAACCACAGATTTTCATAGATTTTCACCTCGGCGACCTCCGCGCTCGGCGACAACCACAGATTTTCACAGATTTTCACCTCGGCGACCTCCGCGCTCGGCAACAACCACAAATTTTCACCCGCGAAATATGAAAACTCACAACCACAAATTTTCAAAAACCTCAAAGAACCGATGTGTGGGTAATATATAAAACTTCTTTCGGCCGAAAAATAGTTCGGCCGAACTAATGTTCGGCCGAATAATATTTCGGCTGAACTAACTTTCGGCCAAAAACTTATTGCCGGAAAGAAAATATCCGGCCGACCAATTTTCTACATGCAAATCGAGGGGGCATTTATTGCACCGTTCGATTTGATGTTTATTTTTTCGGCTGAACTATTTTTCGGCCGAAATAATTTTTTAGTTCGGCCGAAACATTGTTTTTCGAAATTTTGGAGACCCGATTGTCACGAAAGTGTAACCCGCCTTCGTGATTCCACCCCACAATGAAAACCAATTTCAAAATAGATATTATAAGTTGAAGTCCTATACTTTGTATGGTTCGGTGTGATTTATCTATTAGTATTTGTACATTAAAACCATTATAATGTTAGGATATATAAAATGTGAAAAACTCGATGAATTTCCTTAAGGACTCACTTTTAGTGCAATATCTTGAGTCAAAGATGAGAAAGTGTGTAAGTGTGTGTAAGAAAAAATCAGAAAAAGACAGGCTCAGATCAATTACTATATACTATATCAGTTATTCAATATCTTTCGTATATCACTTCATAATGATATGATGTAGTAAATATGTTATTCAATATCTTAACCATTCCATTTTGTTATTATTCAACATCTTTATCACTAAAAATTGTTACTTTTTTATTATTCAGATTCATAATGATTTGAATTTCAAAGTATCAAGTTCATCTTAAACATATACATATAGATAGAGATTTTCATCTAAAAATTTCACTTTCCTGCCCGAAAACTAGAACCAATGCAGATCCATTCGTTCCTTCCTGACAAATAGAATCAACACATATCCATCATAAATCTTTCACTTCGAGGGATTTGATCCTCTTGGCACATGATAGATATGGAATTAAGATGGTATGTAAGTTATATTTTATCCACTACTCATTATCATTTATTGTATGTGTACAATGAATGATAAATATCATTTATTGTGTGTGCACCAGAATTTAAAATTCTCATTATAATTTTTAACTCTCACCTCTTAACTCTATATTAACCCAACTTACATGAAAAACATCATTAATGGAGAAATATAGATAAAATTCCACAAGATACACACCTCTAACTTAGTGTGATGTGACATGTGGTTTTAATATTTTATATTTTCCTTAGGAGACACATTTTAGGAAAAAAATTCCTCTAATGGATATTCTTTCAACAATTTGTTAGTTTGCTAAGATAGTATTTCTATTTTGAGGAAAAATTTGATGTATCTATAAGTGTATAAGTATTTTTTGAATATAGTATGAGAACATTCAATATAGTTTTGGTTTGAGGACAAAATGTTTATTCTCCCATTTCTTTACATCATATCAGAGTTGGACTGGGCTTGAATCCATTGTAGGAGGGCCTAGAGAAATGAAAACCTTTGGGTAGCACTGATGTAGAAGTAGATTAGTCTGGAGAAAGTAGATTATTTTGTGAGTGTTTCTATGGTTTTTCTATATAATTATGTTTTGATTCATTTATAGCATTATTATTTTGGGTGTTCTCAGTTTGTCCATGGAAGTGTGTTGTTTTTCAATCATATCATGATGTATTCGTTGTAATAGTGGAGGCCTTGTAGCTTCTTTCAATGATCTGGATTGTCACCAATCTCAGTGATGGATGGTAGATCCATTAATAAGCTCAACGTTAAGTAAGTACTTCGAAGAAGGATTTTATGACTTGGAAAGTGAAGATGGTGATTGTGTTGCACCGATTCTTGACAAGAAAGATGTTGCAAAGTTAAAGGAGAGAAAATTCTATAATTTCATGAGAAAAATTTGTTATGTGATGGTCAATTTTTATGAGATGTGGTGTAACCATTACTCGTTCTTGGTTCCAGAGTATGTTATGGCTTGCATTGAGTTGAAGGGAGAAGTAACTATGGTTTTTTTGTGCGGGGAAGAGAGAAGCGACCGATCCATATTTGGAATCTCCAATGATATTAATCACGAGCCCAACAAAATAGAATTCATGAGAGAAGAGAGACATGAAATACACACACAAAAATAGTTTGTATTGTGCACAATGAACAGAGATAATCACACTTAAATAAGTGTTGTGAGATCCAACTTATTCCACTCTTGGAGGGAGAGGTCGAGAGAATCTCTCAACATCCTCCAGCAAACCCAATCCAATCCCTAAACTCTAGTATGTATAATTAATTAGGCATTATCTCTAACACCCCCCGTTAATGCCTACATTACAAAGCTTCACAAATTACATAACAGAAAAGGTTACAACACTTTGTCTGGTATGATCTTCATCAATGCATACACCCACTCTGATGCCTCTGGATTGCACTCTTCTCTTCCTCTTCTTCGAGCTTACCATTCAACTCATTTAAAGTATATATGTTTCAAACCATCATTCATGAACTTGCACAATAGATAATATTGAAAAACTCGGCTCACCGAGGCTTCCATGAGAAGAGTTGTCAAGTAATGAATCATCCTATGGACATACCTCCATCTGTCATATATTTCGCTTTCGTCTCTCCATCAGTTTGTACAAAGGCAGTCTAGGTACAGAATGTCTTCAAAAATTAATTATACAATGTGACCTCGAATAATAAGAACAATTGTTCTTGAATCTGAGGCTTCCAACTTATATCAAGATACAAGAGTTCCTATTTTACATTAAAAACTTTAATCATTAACACACATAAAAAAAAAATTAAGCACACTACCCCTTTCTTTTTTTCTAGAACATTTTGAGAGATGACTCTCGTGGTTCTTCATCACTCTCTGATTCTGATAAGTCATCCAAATTGGAAATGTTTGTAGTTTCTTTTCCATTCATAAGATCCCTAGCACAAATTCTACAATTCCAAGCTATATGTCCAATCTTGTGACAGTAGAAACATTCTGTTGAACCCTTGGTTCTTCTCATCTTACCTTTTGAAAATAGTGCAATTTCATGCTGACCACCGATATCTGAGTCTTCATAATATGTCCTTTTTTCCTCAGATAATAATGATGCTACCATTCCTTCCAATGATTGACACTAATTGTGAGGGTAATTGACTTAATGTGAATACAACATTGCTACATTTAGAAGATAGGATATTCAATAGAATTGCTTTAGCATCTTCTAGATCTACATCGGTACCTATGTCAACTAATTTCTTAAAGAGAGACATTAACTCGTTTATATGAGTAGAGAGATGGTTCTCATCATGCATTTTGAGGCTAAAAAGTTGCAGCTTTAAAGAAAACTTTGCATTCATTGCTTTTCTTCCTTCTTTTCCCATTCAACTAGAAGTCTGGGATCACTAGGATCTTTTGTAGTGCCTTTTACTATGCTCCACACACCTCTATTCATTATATGCATTTGAATTTTAACTTTCCATGTATGGAAATTGAAACCATTAAACTTCTCTACAGGTATAGTATCCATTTTACCTCACAATGGATTTTTCTTTGCATCAATCTCATTTCCATGTATGTAGCATTAATTAGGCATTATCTCTAACACAACATTCATTGTAACTAACTTTATAGGAATACAATCCTTTGTGTTCTTATAATTGTGGTTTCCCTCTATGGGAAGGTGATATTAAAGAAGCCAAACAATGGAGAAAGGGAATAAATGTTGACGTTTTACTGTTTGATTTCTAGGGGATGAGTTGAAGGTATTTTAGTGAAGAGTGTGTGTGAGAGGTCCTTTAACATTCAATCTAATGTATTCATCGTGGCCATTGAGACTATGATTTGAAGCATATCTATCTCAACTCACAAGCTATCATAAAGGGTGAAAGTCAACATCTACAAGAAAATCCATATATGTACAAGCTTGATAAAGAAAGGGGTATCATGCTCAAATAGGAAGGGTTCAAAAATATCTTGATAGAATTCGTAATTGAGCATCGGAGTAAAGAAATTCTTACAAATGTATACAAATTTAAAGAAATCGTGGCTAGGATATTAAGAGAACTAATCAATTCCTCATGCCTCTTCATAATTATGCACTTCTTGGTGGAAAAGGGCATGTTCTGAGCCTCTATAGATCACAACAAAGGAAATGAGATCATGAGATACAACTTAACACCTAAATCCAAGTGGCTAGTCAAAGAATCCATGGATATGTTGATGGCATGGTAAACTAGGTGGTGAAGCAATAGTAGTTCAGTGGTTCGATTGGTGAGTTCTTTCAAGAAGAGGATATTCTAGGGTTTGATAAGTATTGGAACAGGTTGAGGGGTTTCACATTTTTTTTATTTTTTTCTAAGTTGGTGGATGCAACCAATCATGTGATGGAGGATCCCATGAAGACCATTGACGACATCATAGTTTTAGTAAATCGGTATTATAAGGGTATAGGTTGAAGATTGATGGCATAAATTCTCTAGCGCATTTAGATGGGCCTTTCAATTTGGAAAAATAAAAGGGATCTCTCGCTAGAATCATGGAATCAAACTTTAGATATAAGCTTCATTTCATCTTCATAGTGCTTCAGGATCCCGAGGTAAGAATTGATAATTTCAAAGATCCCATAACAAGACGATAAATTTTAACTTCAATATTGAATTTCCTATTGTTTTGTTCATGACTAACTTAGTAGGGATCGACATAAATATTATGTTCCTGGAATAAATAGATTCTATGAGATCAGATGGCATTGTCAAATATTTAACCATAAATGGAGTTTTGTAACATCCCGCTCTGGCGCACTGAGCGAACTTATTCTTTGAGGAAACTTTCTCGCAAGTGATCCAGATTATTAAGCAATTAAAACTTTGATTTTGATTATGAGGCGTTATGGGATGATGACATGTTGTTTTACCACCTCAACATAGACAGGTGCTATTGACTCGGTTTTACTGAGTGTGCAGGATTTTGGACCTCAAGGATGTAGAGGCATCGATGGAACCCCTTGGACTCCGAATCGAGTCTGGGAGTGTACCATTGGGGTTTGGTTGTTTCACTATTATTTTAGTGCTTCTGATTAGATGATATGATATGGATATATTATGACATGATTCATTGATGATGCAGGCTGATGATAGCTTGCCGACCAGACTCACATGTGGAGTAAAGGGGTCACTCATGACTACCAGAGATGTTGAGGGAGAGGTGTGGACAACAACCCTGCCACAGCCTACTAGCACTCTCGCCATGGCTCGAACTATAGGTTAACGTTTACCTAGTTCGAGAGGACCCATGATGCCGTGAGGGAAGACTGCAACAATCGCTCACGATGATTCTAAGGGGTGTGCAATAAGGTGGGGGGCTTATTCCTTAGAGGCCCTTATTCTCCCACAAGTTCACCTAGAGGAGTATTGACTCCAGGGGTTATTGATGTCTACCAAGTCAGTCAAGAGGCGAGTGGCACCCTTGGAGGACGTGGTGCATCCTGAAGGGCACGTCGCGCAAGAAAAATGGAAAGAGGTTAGTGGCACCCTTGGAGAACGTAGTGTGTCCTGAAGGGCACGTCGTGCAAAGGAATAGATGAGGAGAGTCGCACCCTTGGAGCACCTAGTGCATCCTGGAGGGCACGTCGCATTGTTATTGATAAAGGAATGAACCTAGATAGCCTTAGGATGAACAATGTGATAAGACTTTTTAAAAAACTTTTTGCCTAATAAAATGTTGCCCATCATGAAAATTAAGGTCTAGGTCTAAACTATGCTAGTGGTAAAATTTTATCTCTCAAAAAAAAATTAATAATAATAATAAACCACATGAATAATAATTATGATCTTCGTTAAATCTTGTAACATGAAGGGAGTAAGAAATAAATTGTTTCAAAAAAAAATCTGTTGGATTAAAATTTAAAAAGGGAATTAATTGTTTTATTACCTTGATAAATTAAAATATACTAATTAAATAAGAAAAGGGAAAAAGGGTTAATTTCCACACATTCCCTTTTGAGTTCTAAGTAAAAAGGGGAAAGAGGGAAAATCTAAAATATTAGGAAACTAGGAAAAGAGGTAAACATAAAAAGGGAAAAGGGGGAACTTAAGGGAAAAAGCGGAAAGTCAACTTAGTAAAGAATCTACCATTTAAGAGCTTTCTAATTTAACTAAATTAGCAATTTAATAATAGGGAAAGCCTTTAAAACTTGTAAGGGAATTTGGGGACACCTAGGAGTGATTCTAGGAGTAACTCTAGGTGGGTGAGGGAAATAAGATAATTAATTAATTAAAGAAATTAAATAATGGAGGAATGTAGGGGATGGGGGACACTTGTACAGAGAAGAATTTTTAGGAATTTATTTTTAAAATTTTTAATTGAATAACATTTTAGGAAAGAAAGGAAGTTTGAAACTCTATATATTGAAGGAGGGAGAAGGATGAAGGACCATCTTTTGTTTACGTAACGTTACGTTGTAGAAATATTTACTTGACTGATTTACTTGTGGGAGTTGGGATACCCATCTCGGAGAGGAGTGGTAGCTCGGCCTTGTGAGGTGAGTTGGGAGCTAGTCAAAATCTCTGGATAGTGTGTGTGGCCCCTTTGCAGCTCGGGGGGCTAAGGGGGAAGAAGAGTATCCCTAGCATTGGTTGGGAGGTACTGGTGAAGTCTCGACGGTCAGCGAGTGAGAGTTGCACGGAGCGCGCGGGACATCATTTGGAGCGGGTGAATAGGCAACAGTACGCTTTCTTCGTTTTGTATGGTAACTTTTTTTAGAACTTATGCTTGAATCTGCATTTTTACTTGGGTAAGTGAACTGATTGTCTAGATGGTTTTCTGAAATTTTCTTAGCCTAGCTCGATGATAGATTGACTCCCATGCATTTCCCCACACGTCTTGAGCCCCTTGCTATGTTGATTGTGACCTTCATGGTTGTTTAGCCTTCATCCCTAGCTCACCAGTCCTCACCTGAGCAGTCGGCCAGGAGCTTGATCTACGGTCATCGCCTTAGCGTTAAAAGGCCTATGGATCTCAATGCCCTGCTTTTCTGTGCAAGGATGATGAGCGAAGGATGAACCTGTTAACTGGCTGCCCTTGATGTTTTTCCCTGGCTGATTGTTGATTCTGCCATCTGGCAACGACCTCTGCGTGTGGATTATCTGGTGGCCTGGTTGGTTTTCTCTATGCCTTGACTAATAGAACCCCTGCATTCATTCCATGACCTTTCCCTTTGGATCCTTGCATTCTCTTACTGTTGTCTACGTTGTATTGGTATTTTGACAACGAAAAAATGATTTGATTCCTTTTCTGCATTTTTATATCTGGTATCTGGGAAATGGAAAAACGAATTTATTTCATGTCTGCATTTCTGTATTGGTCTCCTGGAATGGAAAAAAGTTTTTATTTTTTTATTCATGTATGCGTTCTATTGGTATTCTGGCAACGAAAAAAATATTTGATTCCCTGTCTACATTTTTTATATTTGGTATCTGGGAAATGGAAAAACGTTTTTGGTGTTATTCATGTCTACATTATATTTGTATCCTGGCAATGGAAAATGAAATCCCCTTCTGGTGTGATGGTACAACAAATTGTTGGTTAGTTAATGACAGGAAAAACGTAATTCCCCTCTAGTGTGATGGCACAACGAATTGCTTGTTATTTAATGACAGGAAAAACAAAATCCCCTTCTACTGTGATGGTACAACATTTTGTTTATCATTTAATGACAGAAAATAGGTAATTTCCTTCGGTTTCATTTTGCACCATGATTTTTCCATCTAAAAATGTTGACTGTGTTGCTGTAGAAATCACCCACGATTTCACCCATTTAAATCACAACTTTACTTGCCGAAATGACTACATTTTTGATAATCAGAAGTTGACTGTGTTGTTGTTAAATTACCCACGTTTTTGCCTTTAAAGATGGACATAGATTGTTGTTTAAATGCCCACGATTTGTTCCTTTAAATTGTGAAGAGATTGTTGTTGAATCACCCACGTTTTTTCTTTTAAAATTTGACTTAGAATGTTGTTTAAATGCCCACAAAGTCACCTTCAAAACTAATGTTTGTTTTTTGTGAATGACCACGGTTGGGATTTAAAAATGGACAGTGTAGACCAATGTTTTCAGCTTGTTTCAGAGTGTTTCTATCACTAAGTTTACACCACGATTTACAACTTAATTCACAGTGTATTCATCACTGAATCCAAGCGATTTATCATTGATTACAACTTGTTTTTATCTCTGAGTTTTTACTATGTATACCACTGAGTTTGTTGTTTAATGACCAAGACTTGCCTTAATCTTTGACTGAGTTGTTTTTGACTGACCACGAGTTGGCCCTTCTGCAGTTTTGTTTTGTCCCTTTTATCCTCCTTCACATTGAATGCATACCCAGTGTTCTCACTGCCAATCTTTAATTACCATAGCAATGCCACTGGCCATGTTGATTGGTAATTAGACTGGTTATGAATTACTAATGGAATTTAGACTGGTTAATTGATCTGTAATTAACGCCAATTTAAATCATAGATATTGACCATTTAGTCTTGATTAATGGTTGGGTTGTTGACGAAGTCATTTTTAGCTTGCACTTCCCGTTGAGGGTGTTACTATTTATTATTAATTAATGTTTGTACTTGGTTTTGTAAACGTTCAATGTGATTGGTTTTGCTCACTGTAAGGGTTCTAGTTACTTGTGTAATTTAATTTTGGGTGCGTTGGGTTGTTAGGACGATTGTCCTTAGCTTAGTAGGCTTGGTCTGCTTGTGTCGGGTGGGATGTAGACACCTCCTTGTTCCTCAGAATAGTCACCAGCCTTGAGACCTTAAAAAGTCAAAATCGATGGAAACCTAGGCTTGAGCGTTGCTTATGTGTCCTAGAGTTCCTAACCATTGCAGGGTAGGATGAGCGGGTAGTCATTCTTATTCTTCATCGGTTGAATGTCGTACATTGCTTCCAGGTGCTTGATGTGCTTTTATGTTAGGTCATTATGTTGTTGTTTTGTGAGTTGCATGTGTTGTGTTCATTGTCGTGTTGCGATGTTGAGTATAATGTCATTATTACCTTCCTACACACACTCACAAAAAAAAAAATTAAGGGTGCTTTTACCGGTTGTACATCGTAGCAGTCGTACCGGATGGGGATGTCACATGTGGTATCAGAGAAGGTTCAACCCTGTGACTTTGGATCGCCATGCTTTCCACTGTAGTAAACTCTTGAGTCTTAACCTAACGCTATTTAAAACTTTAACTTGTCCTTGCAATAATCACTATTAGATGACATCATAGATATTCACGGCGAGGTATCATGGATGGACGTGCAATGCCTCCAGAAGTTTCGCACCTTCAAAGTCTGACCCCAAGGGGAGGAACAAGTCCTTGGGATGGATTTGCTTGTAGTAAGGGATGATGGTGGTTTTACAAGACCCTTCCAGGTAATTTCAAAGGCCTTGATTCACCATTAGCACTGAGATAGGCGAGGGCACCTGTACCCCTGAGGGTCCACAACATGCCCTAGCTAGTACCGTTAGCATCCATTGAGAACTCAAGAGAGTTGAGTTCTCGAGTCCATGAGTGTCATGGACGGCTGTGTCATCAAGGCTCGGTTGTGGAGCAAGGCGTAGTGCTTCACAATTACGACTTCCAGCTTGAAGGTCTGCATGGTTGTCTTTCAATAGAAGGGGAGCACTCTTCTATGGCAGAAGATGCTCCTACCACTTTTGAACCTGACTGTCGAAGAGTGTCTCGAGAACTGTTCGAGGAGCGGTTCCAAGAGAGGTACCTATCAGAGGAATTCATTGAGTTCCACGCCTTACAACAGGGTGGTCGTATGGTGCCCAAGTACGAAGTCTATTTTGGAGTTGCTTCGGTATGCTCCACACCCTTAGTGAGGCACTTAAGGTCAACAAGTTTGTGTTGGCCTTAGCATCAGAATTCAACTTCTACTTTGGGTACTAGGATTACTGGACCGAAGAAAGTGGATGGACTATGGGGAGCTACATTACCAGCACGACTGCCTAGAGGAAAGGGCCGAAGCATCTGGATCAGCCAAACCCACTACCCTGGGAGTTTGGGCAAGGCCCATCGGACTCATGTAGCAGTGAATAACTGCTAGGCAGAGCACCGGTTGATCGTGCTCGAGACATCAGGTACCATTGCTGACCAAACCCTTAGTATTTTGATAGATCGTAGTGCTACCGAGAGTTTCATTTATGGTGCAGCGCTAAAAAGGATTAAGGTAAAGGCAGTCAAACAGGATGAATTTAGCTTCATAGAGATGGATTTGGGAGCTAAACAGAAGGTTGGAGGAAAGGTTATGAGATGTATCCTTAATCTGGGATATTTTGTCACTAGGGCCAACCTGTACGTCACGATCTTAGGATATTATGACGTCGTGATTAGTATGGACTAGTTGGAATCGCATGAGGTGATACTCAACTGTAAGATGAAATGGTTGAGATTGGTCCATGACGAGGGACAGAGACGTGTGATTATAGGCTGGAACCAGGGAGTTTCCCTGAGGTTCATTTCTTCCTTGCATCTTCGGAAGAGCATGCGCAAGGGATGTAAGATTTATGTGATCCTTGCATTAAACGAGAAGGGAGTAGTGGAAGGTTTAGAACACCTTTCAGTGGTGAGAGAATTTGCATATGTATTTCTGAAAGAGTTACCTGGGATGCCGTCGGAGAGGGAATTGGAGTTTACTATAGACCTAAAACCAGGGACTGAACCGATAGCAAGAACGCCTTATCGGATGTCGACCCAGGAGTTACAAGAGTTGAAAATGCAACTGAAGGAGTTGCTGGACCTGGGACTGATACGTCCAAGCATGTCATCGTGGGATGCGCCAGTTATTTTCATACGAAAGAAGGCTCTACACTGATTACCGTCAATTGAACAAGGCAACGATCAAGAATCAATATTCGTTGTCGAGGATTGATGATCTGTTTGATCAAATGAAGGGCGTGACAGTGTTCTCAAAGATTGATTTGCGATCAAGGTATCACCAATTACGGATCAAGGAGGATGATGTCCCTAAGACCACCTTTAAGACGAGGTTTGGACATTATGATTTTATTGTTTTACCATTTGGACTGACAAACACCCCAGTGGTATCTATGAGTTTGATGAAAGGGGTGTTCCACGAGTACTTGGACAAGTTCATTCAAGTATTCATTGACGATATTTTGATCTACTCTCGGACGACGGAGGAGCATGAAAAGCACTTGCACTTGGTAATACAGTGTTTGCGAGAGCACAAATTGTATGGGAAGTTGTCCAAATGCTCATTTTATCAATCGAAGATTCACTACTTAGGGCATGTCATCTCTGGCAAAGGCATCGTCGTGGATCCAACCAAGGTCGAGGCTATTATGGAATGGCTTGCACCGACGAATGTCCCAGAAGTGCGTAGCTTCATGGGTTTATCAAGATACTATAAATGGTTCATCGAGGGGTTTTCAAAGATAGCAAGTCCGATCATGAGGTTGCAGAAGAAGAAAAAGAAGTTTGTTTGGACCGAGAAATGCGCGGAAGCATTTCAGAGGCTCAAGGAATTGTTGACAACAACACCGATACTAAAGGTCCCTGACATGGACGCAGACTTCTTGGTATGCACTGATGCATCCAAGGAATGCTTAGGTGGAGTCTTGATGCAATATGGACGAGTGATCACTTACATTTCGAGGAAACTAAGAAGGCATGAGGAGAACTACGCGATGCACGAATGGGAGTTGTTAGCCATCGTTTATGCCTTGAAGGTTTGGAGACACTACCTTGTCAGATAAAAATTTGAACTAAAAACTAACCATTGTGGACTACAACACATCTTTATGCAAAGCGACCTGAACGCACGACAATAGCATTGGTCGGAATAGCTTAGCGAGTATGACTTCGAGATTACTTACATAAAAGGAATAGTGAACCGAGTGGTTGATGCATTGATTTGGAGACCATGCATATTTTCGGTGTTGCCTCTTCAAATGAATCTACGTGAAAAGATTCTAACTTTACAGCATGACGATGACTGGTACAAAGAGGTCGAGGGTTTTATCAAACAAAACACAATGATGGTACCACGATTTAAAGGATTTTCGTTTGATAGCAATGGGTTATTAAGGTTTAAAAATTGGATCTACGTACCACCAAATGACGAGTTGAGGATGTTGATCCTAAGTGAGGCTCATAGAGCAGTTTACATGGCTCACCCAAGAGCCATGAAGATGAGGGCAGACCTTAAACCCTTATTCTTCTGGAAGGGAATGAAGGTAGACATAGTCAACTATGTGGCCAGATGTCTAGAATGTCAGCAAGTAAAGGCTGAACATAGACACCCAACAGGATTACTACAACCACATGCTATTCCAGAATCGAAATGAGAGGTTATTTCGATGGATTTTATTGTTGGATTGCCACTGACGGCAAGGAGACATGACTTGATTTTCATAGTAGTAGACACTCTGACAAAGAGTGCTCACTTTATTTCTGTGCATATGATGTATCAGGCACCTGACATAGCTAGAGTTTTCATCAATGAGATTATGAGGCTGCATGGCGTGCTTAATAGGATTATATCCGATCGAGGATCGTTGTTTACTGGATGATTTTGGATGAGTTTCCAAGAGGCCTTGGGAACCCAACTTAACTTTAGTACTACGTATCACCCGGAGACTACGGGCAGAAAGAACGAATGAACCATACCTTGGAGGACATGTTGCACCTATACGTGATGGACCAACAAAGGCGTTGGGAAGAATTCTTGCCACTGGTGGAATTCGCTTATAACAAAAGTTACCAAAGAACCATTGAGTTGGCGCCTTTCAAGTTTCTTTATAGGCGATCATATCAGATGCATTTGAGTTGGGATCGGCTTGAGGATATGGTCCTAGTGGGACCGGAAGCGATCCAAGAAATGGAAGATTAAATGAAAACTAAGACAAGGGATCAAGGAAGCGCAGGATCAGCGGAAGAGTTTTGTCAATGCGCATCGTGTCGATCGTAGTTACAATATGGTGATTGAGTATTTTTACGACGGAAACTGCATAAGAGTTTGATCAAGTTCAGAAAAGGGGCTAAACTATCTCCTACGATATTGTGGAAAAGAGAGGGTCGTGGCCTAATGACTAGCCTTTCCTGATTCTTGAGGTGTATGCTCGTTGTCTTTCACGTCTCCATTCGAGACCTTATGATTAGTGATCCTACACCTATTTGACATGAGCACCTTGCGGGTGTCGGATGAGGGTGCACTCATAGTTGAGCCTATCCGCATCTTGGATCATCACATTCGACAACTATGGCGTCAAACGCTAGAGCAGGTCAAGGTCCAGTGGGACAATTATAGTCCGCACTTGGCGACCTAGGAGGACGCATATGATATGCGCCAACAATTTCCATTTTTCTTTGATAAATAGACATATGATACTGTGATACACTTTATTTTTGCATATATACTGTGAAACATCGGGATTAAGTTTTGACCAAGAGGGCGTGTATGTAACATCCTGCTCTGGCACACTGAGTGAACTTATTCTTTGAGGACACTTGCTCGCAAGTGATCCAGATTATTATGCAATTAAAACTTTTGATTTTGATTATGAGGCGTTATGGGATGATGACATTTTGTTTTACCGCCTCGACATAGACAGGTGTTATTGACTCGGTTTTACTGAGTGTGAAAGATTTTGGACCTCGAGGATGTATAGGCATCAATGGAACCCCTTGGACTCTGGATCGAGTCGGGGAGTGTACCATTGGGGTTTGATTGTTTCACTGTGATTTTAGTGCTTCTGATTAGATGATATGATATGGATATATTTTGACATGATTCGTTGATGATGCAGGCTGACGATAGCTTGCTGACCAGACTCACATGTGGAGTAAAGGGGTCACGCATGACTACCACAGATGTTGAGGGAGAGGTGTGGACAACAGTGCTACCACAGCCTACTAGCACTCCCGTTGTGGCTTGAACTGTAGGCTAACGTTTACCTAGTTCAAGAGGACCCATGATGCCGTGAGGGTAGACTGTGACAATCGCTCACGATGATTCTAAGGGACCCGCAATAAGGCTGGGGCCTTATTCCTTAGAGGCCCTTAGTCTCCCACAAGTTCACCTGGAAAAATATTGACTCCAAGGGTTATTGATGTCTACCAAGTCAGTCAAGAGGCAAGTGGCACCCTTGGAGCACGTGGTTCATCCTAAAGGCCACGTTGTGCAAGAAAAATGAAAAGAGGCGAGTGGCACCCTTGGAGCACGTAGTGCATCCTGAAGGGCACGTCGCGCAAAGGAACAGATGAGGCGAGTGGCACCCTTGGAGCACCTAGTGCATCCTGAAGGTCACGTCACATTGTTATTGATAAAGGAATGAAACTAGATGGCCTTAGGATGAACATGTGATAAGACTTTTTTAAAAACTTTTCACCCATCACGAAAATTAAGGTCTAGGTCTAAACTATGCTAGTGGTAAAATTGTATCTCTCAATAATAATAATAATAATAATAATAATAATAATAATAACGACATGAATAATAATTATGATCTTCATTAAATCTTGTAACATGAAGGGAGTAAGAAATAAATTGTTTCAAAAAAAAAATGTTGGATTAAAATTTAAAAAGGGATTAATTGTTTTATTACCTTGATAAATTAAAATATACTAATTAAATAAGAAAAGGGAAAAAGGGTTAATTTCCACACCTGCCTTTTTGAGTTCTAAGTAAAAAGGGGAAAGAGGGAAAATCTAAAATATTAGGAAACTAGGAAAAGAGATAAACATAAAAAGGGAAAAAGGGGAACTTAAAGGAAAAAGCGGAAAGTCAACTTAGTAAAGAATCTACCATTTAAGAGCTTTCTAATTTAAACTGAATTAGCAATTTAATAATAGGGAAAGCCTTTAAAACCTATAAGGGAATTTGGGGACACCTAGGAGTGATTCTAGGAGTAACTCTAGATGGGTGAGGAAAATAAGATAATTAATTAATTAAAGAAATTAAATAATGGAGGAATGTAGGGGATGGGGGACACTTGTACGGAGAAGAATTTTTAGGAATTTATTTTTAAAATTTTTAATTGAATAAGATTTTAGGAAAGAAATGAAGTTTGAAACTCTATATAATGAAGGAGGGATAAGGATGAAGGACCATCTTCTGTTTGCGTAACGTTATGCTGTAGAAATTTTTACTTGATTGATTTATGTGTGGGATTTGGGATAGCTAGCTTGGAGAGGAGTGGTAGCTCGGCCTTGTGAGGCGAGCTGGGAGCTAGTCGAAATCTCTGGATAGTGTGTGTGGCCCCTTTGCGGCTCGAGGGGCTAAGGGGGAAGAAGAGTACCCCTAGCATTGGCTGGGAGGTACCAGTGAAGTCTCGACGGTGGGTGAGCGATAGTTGCACGAAGTGCACGGGACATCATTCGGAGCGAGCGAACAGGCAATGGTATGCTTTCTTATTTTTGTATGGTAAATTGTTTTAGAACTTATGCTTGAATCTGCATTTTTACTTGGGTAAGTGAACTGATTGTCTAGATGATTTTCTAAAATTTTCCTAGCCTAGCTCGATGATAGATTGACTCCCATGGCTTCATTTCCCCGCACGTCTTGACCCCCTTGCTGTGTTGATTGTGACCTTCATGGTTGTTTAGCCTTCATCCCTAGCTCACCAGTCCTCGCCTGAGTAGTTGGCCAGGAGCCTGATCTACAGTCATCGCCTTAGTGTTAAAAGACCCATGGATCTCAATGCCATGCTTTTATGTACGAGGATGATAAGCGAAGGATGAACCTGTTAGCCGGATGCCCTTGATGTTTTTCCCTGGATGATTGTTGATTCTGCCATCTGGCAACAACCTCGGCGTGTGGATTATCTGGTGGCCCGGTTGGTTTTCTCTATGCCTTGACTAATAGAACCCCTGCAATCATTCCATGACCTTTCCCTTTGGATCCTTGCATTCTCTTACTGTTGTCTGCGTTGTATTGGCATTCTGGCAACGGAAAAATGATTTGGTTCTTTTTTATATCTGGTATACGGGAAATGGAAAAACGAATTTATTTCAAGTCTTATTTCTGTATTGGTCTCTTGGAATGGAAAACATTTTTATTTTCTTATTCATGTCTGTGTTGTATGGGTATTTTGGCAATGAAAAAATGATTTGATTCCCTGTCTGCATTTTTATATCTAGTATCCGGGAAATGGAAAAACGTTTTTGGTGTTATTCATGTCTGCAGTATATTTGTATCCTGGCAATGGAAAACGAAATCCCCTTCTGGTGTGATGGTATAGCAAATTATTGGTTCGTTAATGACAGGAAAAATGTAATTCCCCTCTAGTGTGATGGCACAACGAATTTATTGTTATTTAATGACAAGAAAAATGAAATCCCCTTCTGCTGTGATGGTGCAACGTTTTTTTTATCATTTAATGACAGAAAATAGATAACTTCCTTCAGTTGCATTTTGCACCACGATTTTTCCATCTAAAAATGTTGACTGTGTTGCTGTAGAAATCACCCACGATTTCACCCATTTAA
>CBVK0100184616.1:4783-19240 GCA_900067695.1 Picea abies
AAATGAAGCCATTCCTCCTACTTATCACTCTAATTAAAAAAGAGTGAGAAAGGGCCAGGCTTCTTCTCCTCCCAAAAATTACTAAAGTATGAGAAAGGCCTTGTAATTTTTCTCTTCCTCACAAATATTAATAAAGTGTGAGAATGGGCTAGTTCTCATTATCCTCATTACTCAAACTACAAAAGTGTGAGAAAGGGCCAATGTTTCTTCTCCTCCTCCCAAAAATTACTAAAGTATGAGAAAGAGCTAGTGCTCCTTCTCTTCCTCCCAAAAATTACTAAAGTGTGAGAAAGGGTCAGTTCTCCTTCTCCTAATAATTGACATTACAAAAGTGTGAGAAAGAGTTCATGCTCCTTATCCTTCTATTTCGAATGGAACAAGTGTAATAAATGGATAGTGCTCCTTCTCCTTCTCCTCATCACTCTGGGTCAGTGCTCCTTATCAAATATCATCCTCTTTTCAATGTAAAAAGTGTGAGAAAGGGATAGTTCTGATTATCCTCCTCATTGTAACTGTAATTACAAAAGTGTGATAAAGGGCCAATGCTCCTTTTTCTCCTCAATTAAATGACACAAGTGTGAGAAAAGGTCAATGTTCCTTCTCCCCTTTCCTAAAATTACTAACTTGTGAGAAAATGAATCCACTCCTCCTCATCATCACTATAATAATTACAAAAGTGTGAGAAATAACCCATGCTCCATATTCTCCTCACTCAAATGAAAAAATTGTGATAAAGTGTCAATGCAACTTCTCCTTTTCCTCATCAATCTAATTAAAAAAGTGTGAGAAAGGGATAGTGTTGCTTCTCCTCCTTAAAATTATTAAAATATGGAAAAGGCCTTGTGCTCCTTCTCTTCCTTCCAAATATTAATAAAGTGTGAGAAAGAGATAGTTCTCCTTCTCATCACTCAAATTAGAAAAGTGTGAGAAACTGATAGTACTCCATCTTCTCTTCACTCAAATAACAAAAGTGTGAGAAAGAGTCAATTCTCCTTCTCCTTCTCCTTGTCATTATAATTACAAAAGTGTGAGAAAAGGCCAATGTTGCTTATCCTCCTTCAAAAAATTACTAAATGATGAGAAAGGGCTAGTGTTCCTTCTCTTCCTCCCAAAAATTACTAAAGTGTGAGAAAGGGCCATTTCTCATTCTACTGCTCACCCAAATTACAGAAGTGTGAGAAAGGGTCCATTATTTTTCTCCTTCTCTTTCAAATGCACAAGTGTGAGAAAGGGTCAGTGTTCCTTCTCCTTCTCCTAATCATTGTAATTAAAAAAGTGTGAGAAAGGGTCAATGCTCTCTCTCCTCCTCAATTAAATGGCATAAGTTTTACAAAGGGTTGGTTTTCCTTATCCTCTTTCTTGAAATTACTAACTTGTGAGAAAATAATTCCACTCCTACTCCTCCTAACAATAATTACAAAAGTGTGAGAAAGGGGTAATGCTCCTTCTCCTCCCAAAAATTAATAAAATATGAGAAAGGGATTTTTCTTCTTATCTTCCTCCCAAATATTAATAGTTTTTAAGAAAGGTACAATGCTCCTTCTCCTCCTCACTCAAATAAAAATGTGGGAGAGAGGGTTTGTGTTCCATATTAACCTCACTCAAATGGTCAAAGTGTGTGAAAGAGATAGTGATCCCTCTCCTTCTCCTTATCACTCTAATTACAAAAGTGTCAGAAATGGACAGTGTTGCTTCTCCTCCTCCCAAAAATTACAAAAATATGAGAAAGGGCTAGTGCTCCTTCTCTTCCTCCCCAAAATTACTAAATTGTGAGAAAGGGTCATTGCTTCTTGTATTTCTCACTCAAATTACTAAAGTGTGAGAAAGGCCCAAATGTCTTCTCCTTCTCTTTCTAATGGCACAATTGTGATAAAGGGCCAATGCTTCTTGTCCTTCTCCTCATCACTCTCAACACTCTAATTAAAAAAGTATGAGAGAGGACCAGTGCTCCTTCTCCTCCTCAATTAAATGATAGAAGTGTGAGAAAGGGTTGGTGCTCCTTCTCCTGTTTCCTAAAATTACAAACATGTGAGAAAATGAAGCCATTTTTTTTTCTCCTAAATCTAATTACAAAAGTGTGATAATTGGAGCCAATTATTCTTTTCTTCTTCACTCGAATAGAAAAACTGTGAGAAATGGCCAATGGTCCTCCTCATGCCTCGAATTGATAAAGTCTAAAAACCAGTCCATTATCTTTATTCTCCTTACTCAAATTTAAAAGGTCTGAGGCATGGATAAGATGGTGTTTGAGTTCATTATTGAATGGGGATCATAGTGTGTAATTTGATAAATCTTCCTATGTCTTCTAGCTATTTGCGAAAATTTATAAATTCAAACTAAAATTATTATAAAGTGATAAAGCTAAGTGGAAACCAGAGTTGAAAAAGGGGCTAATCCATGAGAAAATCCTAAATGTTCGACATTAAAGGGGAAGCAAAGTTCAAAATTAAATAAAATGGAAGAAATGTTAGTGGTTGATTAGATGGCGCAAAGCATTGTATAATCAAAGGTTCTTGTTAATTGAGGGTAGTGGAGTTGAATGGATTTAACAGGGTAAAGTATACCCATAAGTCAAACCCACCCCCAACACATGTGGCTGACACGAATGGATTGTGGTTGGAATTTTTCCATTTTGTAAAAACTAATCATCCACCCACAAACCATTTACCACCTCGAAGGTGGTTTTGTGACAAACCCTCAAAGTATGGAAGAGTCAGTATATGCACAAGGTCCATGTGGATGAAATAAAGCCAATCAAAAGATGTCAGTTGTCCAAGATATCAAATGATGATTAACTTCCACTCAATTTAGTTGTGGAATTAGATATTTGAGGAACGAATTTCATTTTCAAAAGAAAATTTATGTCGACATTGTTGAAGAAGGTAGTTGAAGACCTTGTCGATGGTCTGAACCATTACTTGAAGTTTAAATGTATGATTAATAGTTTTAAAAGGAAAGAGTCTCGTGGATACGCCTACCTCTCATAAAAAAAAATATTTCCTTTGGTCATTTATCATTCATGTTTTGTTTTAATGACTACTCAAAGGAAACCTATCATTCCTACTAAACTTAATGCCTAAACCTCTGAGCCTAAGAACCTAGTTGATTTATTCTATTATGTTTTTGAACTGCATCCTACTAGGAAAAACCCTTATAATCTCCAAAAGTTGCATTTTGAAGATTTAGAGATTCCTAAGATAGCACCAATACCTAGGAATGTGGTCTCACCCAATCTATCATCCCAACCACTTACCATTTTCTAGAATTTGTGTCCATGTGCAATAAATCATACAATCCTTCCAAAAGAGTTGTAATGTCCAAGGATGGTTCTCAGTTTATTCTCTCTATAAACCCTACCTCAATTTCCCAAATGTTTCTATTGTATAAGAATTCCATGTCATTCGATGATGGCACCCTAGCACAAGAACTCAATGCTTTGACTCCAATTCAAGTGAGAACTCTAGTGTCTCGATAGTTTCCAAAGAAACTCACTCTCCTAGACATTTCTCTACCACTCAAGGCTAACATTTTTTATAATTTTTCTAGAGAATTTATATCCATGAATGCCTCATTCTAGGATTCGAAGATGATCATATAGTGGATCAACCAATTTCAGGGATGATACACAAAATTCATCCAGTAGTTAATGCACCTCTAGTAAATAATGATTATGCCAAATACCTTTTAGATGTTATTCATGGTCGATTGATTTGGTTCCAATCCCTAAAATAATTCATATATAAATCATATTGCAATGTAATAGGGAGGATAATATGGGGTACCTAGGAAGGTACCCCAAGGGATAATGAATGTAATGTGGCCATAATTATGGAATAGGCCTAGTTTGTAGCTAATATTGTTAGCCTATGACACCCTATACAGTCATGAACTCCAACACCACCTTTGTATATTACACATTATGGGATATAGTTATTAATCCTAAGTGTTTTCTAGATCCTACTTTGCATCATCCTTGTCTTATCTCCTGATGAGATGTCGATGTGAGAGAAAATCAAGTTTAAGAGGCATTTTTATTCATGTATTATATATTTGTATCATTAGAATGAATACAAAATGTGAAATGGCTTGAGTCTTTTTCCACCAATTTCTTGTCCTAATTTTTGTTCTCTTTCTTAACATGGTATTAGAGATCCTTTAGTCTTAAGGGCCTAATGTCTCCATTGTAGTTTTTCATGGAAGGTGAGGAATTTAAATTCCATGGTAGTTCTCCATGGGCGTTCATCATTGAGCCAATGAAAAAGAGTTGCAATGATGAAGAGAAAAATAGAATTAAAAATGCACGCAATCCAAGGAGAAGACATCATTGGAGGGTAAATTCATTGATTTTTGAGTGTTTGTTGGTAAAATTTAGATTTCTCTTTCAATATTTATATGTTTTCAGTGACTTAAGTTGCATTGGAAACTAGATTTAAATACTCCATAAAGGTTATTTTTGCATTTCCAATATTCATCTATGTTTCAAATATGTTCATCCCATAAGAACCATATTTTTTGCAATCGTGTATGCAGCCAATAAAATGCAGATTACATCTACAATAAAAAACCAAATTAAGAATACATTGTAGAGTTGGAAAGGCCTTTCAAATATATATCAAATCTTTGTTAGATTGAATGGAAAAAAAAACATCTTTTAAGGATAAAATCTTGTTGATAAAATTCACCCAAAATAATAAAAACGATCAGTGCAAGTGAAAAATGATTTTTTCTCATGGTAGAAGCTTTTGTTTTATGAGATAGCAGTTGAAAATAGAACACCCAAGTTATTACCCAAATGGGTATCTTTCATTTTTTCAATTGAATTGTTTATTAGTGAGATTTATCCACGAAATTTCTCACAGTTTTCCCAAGCTACAACACTTGTGCACCAGGCAGTCTTTCTTCTATTAATGACGGTGACCTCAAACAAGATTTGAACATGAGAAGATGTGAAGGAAAATTGTTTTTAGTGAATATCCCATAAATTATGAATGATCATTTGGGTTACCAAAGATGTGTAAAGCTCTGTTCAATGCTATCATCATCGTGAATGGAGCTCTTCTCTATGGATAGTGCTTCCAATAAATTTTGGTAATTTATCAATTAAGTCATTGGATAATTCTTCCAACAACTTTTTCTTAAAATAATTTTTTAGAAGGATGTAATATTGTGAAGGAGTAGATCAACATCAATTTTTTTTCTTTTTCCTCAAAAACCTTCTCAAAGTATCGTGAAGGAGGAAATAGATTGAAGGCTTATATTTGTGTTTGGACACATTATTGTGACCACAAGAGGGATAACCATAATAAAATCAAATTGTTTTCTTTGTGTCCTAGATCCATCTGAAATATGAATAAGGGGATCTTAGGTACACCCTGAGTACAATTATGACAGCGTATGTTTTTTGTGTTCTTGATGTTGCTCTCTTTTGTGTCTAGTTTTGACACTAAAATTGTAATTTTTTCATTCAAATCATCACACAAAGTACAAGTAAAATTAATGCAATTAAAGAATAAATTAATGAAAATCAAGTACATGTGATCAAACTTCTACAAAGTGTCTTTAATCCTTCAAGTTTGTAACCACATCAGTATTCAACGACATCATAATAAATTCAACTTCATAATTAACATCAATTTTGAATACTGTAAATGAAAATAGTATTTTTTTGTAAGTTTACTTGTAATAAAGTTCAACTATAACTTGCAATAGTTCCTTTGTAAGTTTGAAATAAAACTTCAGTTAAATTGAATTGTACTCATCTGGTGCATTCTCAGTTAAACCTGGCACCCAAGAATTCATTGAGTCCTTGCAATTCTAAGTCTACAATGAATGCTTGAGTCATCAAGTTGTATAAAGGGTAGAGTAGCAAGAAGCCCTTCTTCATTATCAAATATATTGTAATATGGACCTACCTACACAAGGAGGCAGCATTCATCTTTTTCAAATGGAGAAAAATATGGAATTGTTAGAGTTAATGAATACTCTGATATCATAACTCAAGACAACACAATCTCCATTCAAAAATATACTCTCAAATCATTGCTAACTTTTTTGCAAGTGATGCAAGCTAAACATAGACTTCTTCAAACTCAAACTCAACTTCTTCATGATGAAATCCAACAAAAGAATCTTCAACATTCTAAACTAGTTTTTGTTCACAAAAACCCTCTTTTTAATGATGATGATGAGGATGAAGATGTGTGTGATCAAGTTTGGCGTGATATTTCCAATTGCATTGCAATTCCTTGGGAATAAATACAATTCAAAAAAAATTGACATGGTTTAGGATATGACAAAGGAAGCATCTTCCATATCCCATATTACTCCAAACTACTTAACTTTGTGAGTGGAGCGTTTCTTGATAAAGAAATATTAAAAATCAATGAGGAAAAACCCAAGTGCCGACATTTTCGAAGAATTGGTCACATGGAAGATCAATGTTTTGATATTCATCCTTGTCAAAATTGTGGCAGGAACAATCTTTTAATGGACAGATCCTCCAAGAGAAACAAACCTTCCAGATTAAAGATTCACTATGGATGGATCAATCCTTGGCAATGTTCATCAACAGCTAATTGATTGTATCAGTCTTACCATTGAATTCATTCTTGAGTGAAGAACATCTTGTAGCAGACACTGAAATGAATATGGTACTCTCTTGCACCTCAAAGGAGGGAGTACAATGATGAAAATATCATACACCTTAAGGGGGGGAGTGCATAAATCAAGTGAATATGGTTAGTGGTCAACCAAAAACCACCAAATATAATGATGATGTCTCTCATTTCAGCTGACAAAGGGGAGAATATATATGGTTGTCAGACTTCAAGTTTCGACAACAACAGAGAATATGCCTTATGGGAACCAACAGTCTTTAGATGGCATACTATGCCAGATGGGAAACCACAGTCTGTAGACGGAAGACTTGGACAAAGAAATTGATGATTGGGATGCTTATTGAAACTATTTTGTGTCATTTTTTAGATAAAAATTGTGGACACTCTGTTCACCTGGTTGATCATTTGACCAAGCAGAGGATAGCATTGCATCTTGGCATTTTATTGATTTGTCAAGCATTTTCAAAGATGTGTCAAACTAGTAGTTGATTTACTTCTCATGGTTTTCTCTCATCATATTGGATTTCACATCAGTGAAAAATTACAAACATTATGGATCACGTGATTACACAATGTGATTTTCTAGAGTTTTCGGCATCTAGATTTGGCGTATTTTCAGATAGTTTTTCATTGAGGCTTAGATCAGGAGTTTCATCATGAATACTTGAAGATGGTACCAATTTATGCATCTACTTTGTTGGTATTATTTTTTGGACTTATGATTAGGCGGGAATGTTATCCTATGACACATACAATCATGAAGTCTACACCATCTTTGTATATTTCACATTATGGGATACAGTTTTTTATCATAAGTGTGTTCTAGATCATATTTTGCCTCATCCTTGTCTTGTCTCCTAATGAGGTGTCTATGTGAGAAAAAATCAAGTTTAGGAGGTGGTATTATTCATATATTATATATTTGTATCAATGGAATTAATACAAAATGTGAGATGACTTGAGGATTTTTCCACCAATTTCTTGTCTTGATTTTTGTTTTATTTCTTATCAGATAGGTAATAAATAGGTGTACTAGGTAGTTAAAGAGGAAATAATATAATAATAATGGGTAGTTGGCATAGACCCCTAGGAATTATCTTGAGAAAGAATAAATGCACATGAGTATCATTGTATTGGGAGATGTTGGGTGTTGATTCTTGTAGAAAACATGTCTTGTAGAGTGATTCATTCCATAAGGAGTATTTGATGGTGTTACTCTACCTTAAGGGTTATTCTCTATATTCTTGTGTTGTTTATGGTTTGAATGTTTGGCATTCCCTAAAGATAAGGGTATAATTCTCAATATTAAGGGTTGATCTTTTGTATTTTGATATTTTATGTATCAAGGTTTACTGCAAGTAGTATCAGAGCTCTTTCTTGGGCACAAAGCGGAAGAATTTTCTTTTCTTTTTGTATATT
Source organism: Picea abies (assembly GCA_900067695.1). NCBI lineage: Eukaryota > Viridiplantae > Streptophyta > Pinopsida > Pinales > Pinaceae > Picea > Picea abies. The sequence continues at coordinate 12,820 of CBVK0100184616.1, forward strand.
TTTTAAGGAAAAAAGAGGATGACAGCATTTAGATCGATTTGTAAAAAAAAATTATGCAGAATTTAAACCAATTATATATCTGAGTTCCACTTTAAAAACACCTAATTTAGAAAAAATATCATCCAAATCAGAGCCCGGGAGGTAGAGTTATACATGATTTAAAATCCATTATTTTAGGGTTTTTCTAGTGATAGTTACACAGTTTGTAGATCATATATCTTTTGATAGAGTGCCCATATTTTAGTCAAACCAATAACAGTAATTGCAGAGTGGATGTAGAATTTCACAATTTTGGTCATAATAGCCAATCAAGTAAGTATCATAGAAGTTATGATCATTTTACATTAACCTCCTCAAATCCTAGCCACACAAAGGAAATTCATTGAAAAGTAATTTGTTTCTTCAAAACCCTATTTCTATTTTTGGGTTTCACAATGAACATGTTTTTCATAGGAAAATATGATGGTATTGGTATTGAAGAATACATAAAAGAGATGAATTATTCATGGAAAAAGATTTGGAAAATTTGTCTCTCTGTCTATTTAACAAGGGATGCAACCATATGGTGGAGTTTTCTTAACCATGACAAGATGAAGGCACTTTAATATAAAGAATATGAAAAGGTGATTTTAGACAGGTAGTATCATGTTGGGAAGAAGGGTAAAGAGAACACCAAGAGTTTGTTTTCATGCAAAAACTTCCTATTACATGTTCATGGATGTATTCAACAACAAAATAATATTATTTATATAAACCTTGGTAGCAAACATAATTTCATCAATGTTAATTTGGCTAAAATATTGCAATTTCATGCAAAACATATTCAAAGCACATAAGTTCATGGTGAGAATGTTCAAATTTTACATTCAAGCCTAAGGGTTGATATTTCATATTTTGATCTTCTATATATCAAGGTTTACTACACATACTTAATATGCCACATGTTGTATTCTCAATCTACTAATTTTGAGCATCTAAACATAAATAAGGTTGACTAGAAAGCTAACCCTATGCTAGTGACAAAATGGACACCAAAAGTAAGGAAGCATGCAAAGAATGAGGATTTTAAAACCTTTGTTGATAATTGTATGTATATTTCTTATATTTTATTCCATCAAGATCATCCTCTTAGATTATTTCCAGAGTGTAAGAAGTTACTTCAATTAAGTCAGGATACCAAGGTAGGGGATTGGTACATCTTTGAAAACCATACCATCATAAGAATTTATGAATATGAAATTGAACCATATTTATTGTGAATCTTCTTGACACCTGGAATATTTTCATTAGAATAAATCAAATATAGGATAAGCTCCGATAACCTTCATTTTGCTTCAAAAAATCAGAAAAATACTTTCAATTTTCCAACTGAAGTCTATTCATTTTTTGTCAAGAACAAGTTGGCTTTGCCTAAAGTTGAAAAAAAGTTAGAGTGTTTGAGTTTGGATAAGGGAGAGGAATGGAAATGTGACCCATATCATATTATATATAATTTGAGGGTTATCGACATGTATTCTTCCTTATGTTCATCATACAAATCTAGAGTTAAAAAGGCTTACTAACAAGGAAAGTTGGAAAGAGGTCCAATACATTTTGTAGGGTAAACACATGTTGTCAAAGAATCCACAAGAATTCAAAGGAGAACCACCAATACATAAATTCAAAATCTCAAAGGAAATAATAATTGATAAAGATAAACCTTTGAAGAAAATGGAGGCAGTGGAAAAATCAATTGTCAGTGTGATTGTCTATCCAAAGAAGGGTGCACCTAAGGAAGATATAGATTGGATGATTGTTACACCATATAAGTAAGGACCAAATAAGAATAAAACACAAATAGAGAATTAAAGTGGATCTATTGAGAAAATCAAGTCAACATGTCCACAAAAGAGCCAAAATGGAAAAAGGGATTGAAGAAAGTTTAGATGGAGCTGAATCTATTCTTGAGAAAGACCCTAAGATATAGATCCCTAAAGACACTATTATAATTATTATTCAAACCTCTATATCCTCTACAACAAGAAATGTGACATGGAAAATTGGAAATAAAGATGGATTACTTGAATCCTAGGCTAGAGAAGATTCAAAAAAGATAGATCTAGACATATTTTCTAAGATAGATTCAATCAACAAATTATCCAAAAAATCAAGGAAAGAAATGTATCCCCATATTTTAAATAAATATTTAGTGATTCCTAGATTTCTAGCTTTAGTTGATCATGATAAAGGTACCTTTGATATGGTCTTTCTACAACCAAGGGTTGATAAAGATGAAGTTGAGCTTAAATCACATGAGTATGATACCACCAAGATCAAGTTGGATTTGAATAAAATGCATGTGATTGACATATTTGAATGGAAAAGATGGATTGGTAATGTGGTATATTGGGAATTGATTGAGGTTGTTGTTAACACAAAAAACTTAAAAGAGATGGTCATCCAATTGGAAAAACATCTTAAACAATAGAATGTTGTTGACAAAGCAATATTGCTAAAATTCAATATTTGGAGAGAAAAATAGTCACTCTTTGAACCAACCCAAGTGATGAGGAAGTTGTGAAAATATTAGTCATGGACAAAGACTCGAAAATTAAGCTATTGAAATCTAAATTGAAAATACCTAATAGAAATCATATTCAAACTAAGGAACTAGTGACAATTCAAAAGGAAAAAGAACAATTGATGGAGGAAGTTTGCAAAATAAAAAATCAGAATATAATATTGGGTCAAATAATTGACAAATTGAAGGAAGAGAAAGGGCAATAGCATTAGGAATCCAAGCTTCACAATTTCCAAGCCTATTACCAAAAATTATACATGTATAATAAATCTAGAGTTAGGGAGAAGAGCAAGATATGGTAGTGGTTAATAAAGTGTGTGAACTTTCAAAGGAGCTTTTGAAGATGGAACCTGGTCTTAAATTGAAAGGTGTGGAGATTGTTGAATTAAATTCATATATAAAGAAAGGATATGTTGAGATACAAAGTACCAAGATTAGATAGCTAAGAAGGATAAAATTTTGGTCTTAAATTGAAAGGTGTGGAGATTGTTGAATTAAATTCATATATAAAGAAAGGATATGTTGAGATACAAAGTACCAAGAGTAGATAGCTAAGAAGGATAAAATTTTAGCTAAAGACACTCAAAGGTTTGGAGAGTTGAATAAATCAGTTAAGGATGTTTCAAAAATATTATTAGGAAGGATGATTTCATTCAAAGAAAAATTTGATGAAAATAGTTCAAAACCTATGTGACATTGTTCACATTACCAACAATTCTTTCAAGAGAAAATTCAATCATTTATATACAAAATAGTCTCAAGGTTTTTTTCTCGGTGAAATCAAAATATCAAAAACCTATTTATGAATCGAGAATATGTAAGGTTTTTACAGTGACCATTTCAATCTGTAATAATTGAATTTATGAAGTATATAGGTATTTGGTAGTCATTGTACAATACCATTTGATTAGGAAATAGTAGAGGGATGATCCTCAACAATGGAAAATTTCCTCAGTAATGTCCTCTATTTAGTAGCCAATAGATATAGACTAACAAATTTCATCTTGCATGAAAAAATATCCTCCACAATTATTCTTTATAGTCCACAATTTTCCTCAACTTGAGAATTATTATCTTGTTTGGGCACTGTAACATGAGCATGTGACAGTGTTATGAAAAAGTTCAAACGAAAACATCGGTGATTGGAGAAAAAAAAAATCACAATTCCATGTCCTTTCTCTACCAACCTCCCAACCTCACTTTAAAAATCAATTTGAATTTAAAAGAGATTTATTGTTAACCTATCTTTGTATAATTTAATTTTGAATTTATTTTATTTATATGATACTTTATTGTGCTTTTACAGGAAAAGAAAAAGTTCAAAGCATGGGTATTTATTCTTTGTGTATACACCCAATAATATTTTTGTATACATAAGACGTGTTTGTTGAACCTTATATAACAATTGATAATAAATAACATTTTTTGAATTACAATTCTTAGAGTGTTCCTTCCATACTATCTATAATTAGTATTAGATTATAAATGACCTTATATAAAAATTCATGTTCTATGAATTTATTAGAATATTAAGTTACATAAAATATTATGTAACATATCACAATAAGAGTCACTAGGTCATATTGCTCCAGAAACAGGGCACGTAAAGGTCCAATGGATCTATTACAACCATGAAGAAGCAGTGTGGGAACTAAAGGATTCCATGCAAGAGGCATACACATATTTATTTTGAAATTTGTATGTAAAGTTCTTTTATTATATATAGTGTTGATATGCACTGAGGATGGTGCAAATTTAAGAGGGGGGATGCAATAGCTCCATTTTTTACCCCAAAATATGAATGTGAATGTAAATAGATGGTTGTAATCCAAGACCATATATGAAATATAATTGTACATTTGATTATAATATGAAATCCGTAATTGTTGCAAACAAATAAGGACTAAAAAAAGATGGGGGGTTCTGATTTCGAAAGTGGGGGAAGTGAAACGGGGCTAAGGGAAGAGAACCTTAGTGAATTATTTAACCTAAGTCCTTAGACCCTTGATTATAAAACTTGGCTAATGACATATCCTAAATTCCTTAAACATCTAATTATTTATCCTTAATTATTAACCTTGATTTAAGTTATCCTAAGCTTAGGATTAGGGGTGAAATGTGGGTTTCTCATGAATATGACATGGTGAGTGATTGGAATGCAAATATAATGTTGGGAATTTGACCATGTAGGCATTATTATTATTATAGTATGAATTGGTGTATGGGTTGGATGGATGGGGGAAATATTACCTCTGGTTCTTGGTAGTATACCTCCATGCAAGCTTATATTATTGCAAATGTATTATTGATAGTTATTATTGTGTTGTTATGAGAGGGAAATTGTTGGCCCTTGGTTATGAAAGTAAGCAAATATTGGGGAAGAAAAGACGAAATGTGAACTATGCAGAAGACACAGTGACTGATATTGGGTCAAAGTGAGCAAAAGAGTTGAGAATACGAAGCAAAGTAAGAGAAAGAAAGTCGTTGGACGCGAAGATCAAGGATGAAAGATCAGCAAGAAAGATGGATCGTGGACAACTCAGCAAGTAGAAAAAGCCACCAACAGATTCTTTGGAGCACCTCATGGGAAAGAAGGAAAGACAGGCTAGTGAAGCCTGGAAAATGTGGGTCAAGTTGACCTAGGGTTTTAGACACCTAGGGTTTTGGTATCTAGGATTTTGACACCTAGGTTTCAGCCTAAGGTTGTTAGTGAGCTATTGTAATGTATAAATAAAGTTCAAGAGGACTTGGGATGGGTTCGTTGTTGGTTTAGAGTTCCTTGATGTTATGAAGTGTGATTGTTATTAATACGAGGGAGAAGTATTGTGATGTGAGAGCATTTTGTATTGTAAGATCTTCACCTGGGTGTGAAGATCAAACCTTCAGCGGGGTGCGCAGGGAAGGGAGATAGAGAAAGGGGGGAAAGAGAGGAGATATGCTAGCTAATAGCATAGATAGAACTGTATGCTTCACCTAATATATTATAAAGCACAGCTCTATGGACGTAGCCCTAGGGAGAGGGTGAACCACGTATATCTTGTGTTGTGTGTGATTGATGTTGTGTTCTTTAATTATGTTACTCTAATAATGCATTAGTATGTTATATTTGACATATAACTCTGCAAAGTAGGTTTATGCTTGGAAGGAATAATCATATCTTTGTGTGTGATTGCCTTGATTCCACTTGCATTTCCCCTGGTTGTAGACACTTGTGTCCTGCAACCCCCAATTGCTACTTCGGGTGAGACTGCATCTACTTCACAAGTGTTTCCGAAAGGGCCAGTAGTTAGGGCTTTTAGGTGCACTATTAGAGCTAAACCCTGGGTCTTCCCCTATTCCAACAAATGGTTTCGTTGTCGGGACCGGGATCTTCTTGAGGGAATGTCAAGGTGGTTCTCATCGAAGACAGAGATTCAGAAGTGGATAGAAGAACAAGAAAAGGACTTCGCAGAAGCCCAGAACAAGAACCCTAAGCTTAGCACAGAGGATTAGTTGGCAAGGTATATCTTTACCGATATACACAAGATTTTCTTTGGAGGAATTCATCAAGAGTTATACCAGTGGTTAGCCAGATTAGAAGATACCCAGTTTGACATTAGATCTAGACCACCTATGCTTTGGACGTCGACATTGATCAAGAAGGTTAAGAGATTTGATAACGTCATGTCAAGAGAAATAGATCATTGGTTCGATAGCACTATTGGAGGGTACATCACCAAGTTTTCCATCGACAGAGTTGAGTCATATAGCCAAGCAGAGAGGTATTTCTTTAAGGGATCGAGAGGAAAATTTGTACACTTCTTAAAGTTGAAGATCAAGATGCTATTACATGAGAAGAACAACTTGAAGGTACATTAGTTG
>CBVK0100184618.1:0-19018 GCA_900067695.1 Picea abies
ACTTCAAGTCACCTACTATGTCTGAGGTGTCCAATAATGGTGGGAAATAAGGCTGAAGGATGCCCATGTTGAACACTGGGTGCAGGCCAAGGAAAGGAGGAATGTTGAGTGAAAAATAATTATCCCCCACAGCCTTGGTGATGGTGTGCAACCCATAACAAAGTGGGTGAAGCTTTCGATGGGGTCCTGTAAGGCATTATTTCTACAAGTGCAACCAAAATTCGTCGCCCACCTGAAACTTATGTGGAACCCGATGTTGATCATAATGTTGCTTGTACTTGTCATTGGACTTCTTTAGGATATCCTGAACCTGTTGGCAGATGTGATGGATCCTCTCAATGAACCGGGTGGCTTTGTCAGCCTCAGTTGGAGCAGCAGAGGAGTCGATCGAGGTGATCGCAAGGGGAAGTGCAACATCTATGGGACCCAATGGTTGGAATCCCAACCCCACCTGAAAGGGGATGTGGTAGGTTGAGCTATGCAGGGCTTGGTTGTAGCTATGCTGAACATAGGGAAGACTCTCATCCCATGTGTGATGGTTCTTGGAATTATACATACGCAGGATATGCACGATCATTCTATTTACGACCTTGGTTTGGCCATCTTTCTAGGGGTGGAAGGTCGTGGATTTGGAGAGCTTGGTGTCCATCAGTGACCAGAGGCTCAACCAGAATGTGTTGAGAAATAGACTGTCCCAATATGAGATAATGGTTTGTGGCATTCCAAAATGTACCTAGACTCATTCAAAGAAGAGCTTGGCAGTGGCTTCTACTTTGATGCTCTTCTTGCAAGAAACCATAATCGCCATCTTAGAAGAGCGATCGACAACCACAAAAACACAGTCATTTCCCTACTTGGTGGATGGGAGGCCCAACATGTAGTCCATTGAGATGGATTCCCATGGTCTATCAAGAGTAGGAAGAGAGGTGTACAGGCCCTATTTCTTAGTGGTTGGTTTGGTAATAGCATAGGCAATGCAAGACCTGATATACTTGCTGACCTCCTGTCGAAGTTTTGGCCAGTAGAAATTTTTTTGTAGCATCGCCATTGTCTTTTCAAAGACAAAGTGTCCTTCCACCGAGCTGTAGTGGGATTCCCATATTAGCTTCACTCTTTCAGTTGAGGGAACATATATATGTCCCAAACGACACAACAACCCATCCTGAATATGGAAATTATTGACAACTGTCTTTGCACCCAACATTTGGTAGGCAGTGATGAAGTCGGGGTCTGTCTCATAGATTTGGGGCCATCTAGAGGTCTCATGGCCGCAGGAGTCTAGAACTATGGTGAGTGCTGTGACTGGTGGTCTACTGAGGCAATCAGTGACGCGGTTGGTGCTTCCTGTTCTATACTTGATGTTGAGGTAGAATTGCTGCAAGTATGTGGACCACTTTTGATGGTGGTCATTCTGTAATTTTTCTTTTGTTTGCATGAAATGCAGTGGCTTATGATCAGTGTGGATGACTGTCTCCCTCCCAAGAATTTAATGTCTCCACTAGCGGAAATCTTGCACAATGGAGTACATTTCCTTGTCGTAAGTAGGGTACTTATGGAAAACATCTGATAGTTTCACACTAAGATAGGCCACAGGGTGGTTGTGCTGCATGAGAACAACACCTACAACATATTTTGAAGCATTAGTCTCAATCTCAAAGGAATTTTGCAGGTCTGGTAGTGAAAGTATTGAGGCTGAGCATAAGCACTACTTCAAATCATCGAATGCTTGTTGTTGGGGCTGGCCCCATGCAAATTTTTCCTTACCAGCACCCTTGATTATTTGGTTGAGGGCCCATGCAATATGGGAGAATCCCAACACAAACCTGCAGTAGAAATTGGTAAGGCCCAAGAAGCTCCAAAGCTCAGTGTGTGTGGTTGGGGCTGGCCAATCATGAATGACTTGGATCTTGGCTGGATCCACATGTACACCAGTTTGATCAATGATGTAGCCTAGGTAATGGACCTTGTCCATGCTAAAGGAGAATTTTTCCAAGTTGTCTTATAGCTTGTGCCGTCGTAGGGTATGCAGAACCTGCTGAATATGCTGCAAGTGTTCGGCCCAAGTCTTGCTATAATTGAGAATGTCATCAAGATACACCACTACAAAAGTATTGGTGAATGGTCATAGGATATCATCCATCATCCTCATGAAAGTGACTGTAGCGTTTGTCAGACCAAAGGGCATGACCAACCATTCAAAAAGGCCTTCCTTTGACTTGAAGGTGGTCTTCCATACATCTGTCTATTCTATCAGGGCCTAGTGGTATCCAGACTTCAAATCAATCTTACTGAAGTGTTTTCCCCCCATGAGTTGATCAAGGAGGTCGTTGATTCGGGGAATCAAGTATCAGTTTCTGACTGTGATTTTATTCAGATCTCGATAATCAATGAAAAGTCGTCAAGTTCCATCTTTCTTTTGTACCAACACGATTGGGCTCCTGCAAGGTGATGAGGTAGGATGGATGTGCCCCTTATGGAGAAATTCTTTGATCTATCACTTGATCTTCTCATTCTCTAACAGAGAGTGACGATAGATTGGCCCATTGGGAAGCAATGTGTCAGGGGTTAGATCAATAGGGTGCTTGAACTGACAGTGCATAGGTACCCCGGTAGGTGAGGAGAAGATATCCGAGTATTCTTCCACGACCTTATCTACTTGCTTCTGCTGTGTGGAGAGATCAGCCGTAGAGACCCTGGATGTGGCTGTGATTTTTCTCTCATTATGAGAGAGAATCATGAAGAAGACAAACTTCCCCATCTAAGAGATGACCTTCTTGCATTCCTTAGCAGAGATCAAGGAAATAACACTAGGTGGGACAACCTCGGGTATCCTGTACAATTTCTTGTTCAAAGTAATAATAACACTACGAGGCCTAGACTCATATACATCATGGCATTTCTATAAATAAGGTTGGCCCAAAAGAACATCACAAACTTCAAGAGGAGAAACATCACATAATACCTCGTCTTTGAAGGGCTTGATGTCATACGACAGTCGACACTGTTGGCTCATGCGAAGATCGCTTCCTTGGCAGAGCCATCCAATGGTGAAGGGTTGTGGGTGCGGCATTATCGACAGGGCCAGTCGCTTGACTACCTCTACTGAGATGAGGTTCTTCTGGCTACCACTATCAATGATGAAGTGAAGTGGGGTGCCTTTTACCCACATATGTGAATGGAAGAGGCACTCTCCTTATTTTGGCTTGTTTGGTTCACCATGTTGGAGCTTGGTGGTAGCAACAGTGGCACTGGGTTCCGCATCAATGATCTGTCTTCCCCTTTCTGGTTCTGGCTCAGAGTCAGAACCTGCATCTGATTCAAAGGCTTTCACTTCGGCCACCAGCATCTTCTCTGAGTGGCAGTCAGTAGTGTTATGCCAAGGGATCTTATGGTAGTTGCACCACTTCCCAGTTTCTTTCTTTGTCTTTCTGGTGTCCTTCTTTTCTTGCGGCTTGGACAGGTTGTCCTAATACTGTCCATATTTGCTTTGCCCTTTGTTCTATGGGTTGGGGACACCCTTTCCTGGCTTTTGTTGTGAGGGGATCCCCGAACCAAATTGTTTTGTCTTTTGTTTGAGCTTCTACTCAATTTTGACGGCATATCGGTAGGTCGCACCTAAGGATGAGATGTCCAGAAATTCCATTTCAGTCTAGATGTATCTGCAGAGCACCACGATACTTGAGCACCAGATGTCTCTCTAAATCTTTGATACCCAGCTTGGTGCACAAGGTATGGAAGATATTTGTGAAATCTGGCACTGCTTGGTCTCTTTCTTGCTGCAGTGTGGTCCATTTGGTATACAAGTCATCATAACTTCCGACAAGGTAGTATTGCTCCTTAATAACATCCCTAAAGGATTCCCAGGTGGCCGTGACTGTAAATAATCAGGGTTCCTCTGTTTACTTTTGCTCACAGAAAGTTTCCTACCAATCTTTGACATGGGGAATGGCTTCGAGGAGTGCAAAAGTAATATTTTCTTGATTTGAAAAGTTATGGATAGAGAAATACCCTTCTAGTAGATTCCACTACTTGTCAACAACATCTGTGTCTATCTGACCTTCAAATATAGGAATATCGAAGTTTATTTGTACCTTGAAGGGGGCGGTGCCTCCGCTCGAAGAAGATGCATTGCCTGTTGGTAGTCGCCGAAGGATTTGCGTATCCATCATCTCATTCCTCTGTTGCATGAGGTCTATCTCAATCAATAGTTTGAAAGGATCTCCTATCCCATCATCTTTATTTTCTCCTTCCATGAGAGGTCTCTTGGGTGTGTAAGATCTTTTTTCCTCAAGAGAAACAAGCTTGAGACTCAAATCTTTGTACTCTGACCTCGTTGGGGACATGCATTAAGATGACAAGGAGTAGACCGCTCTGATACCACTGATCCATATTTTATGAGAAGAATGAAATGATTACAGATTATTACCAAATGCTTAACACAGAATAACAAAGCTACAGTAAAACTGGTTTTCTATTCAATAAGGAAATAAGTTGAAACTGTAAAATGCAGTGGAAAACAAGCTTGTTGGAATGGTGACGGCTTATCTCTAAGAAGAGTTGTGACGACTACGCTCATTCACAAGAAGATGATTACAATGAAACTATCAAGTCCTTTTTACAATAAATAGGAGTTTCAAAAACCCTAAACATCCAAAAACCTAACCCTAGGAGATAAAGTGCCAAAAGTCATGTGCGCCCCATTTGGGTAAGTCAGTACATCAACTTCCCGAGGTCGTAACTTTTGCATACGATCTCCATTTTAGGTGTATGATAGCCCATTGGAAAGATCTAGTCGAGGAATACAATAGTTGCACAAAATTTCATGTTGAAATTTTGCAACTACAACATACCCGAAAAAACATCATTTAGGGCCTCAAAATGGCTCCGGAAGTTCCGGACCCGAAAAAATGCTAAAAATTGTAAATTATCAAAATTGCTAGAAAGTTGTTTTGAGCCAGCTGGAAAAGGTGAGTGGCCACCGATATCCACATGGATCAGCTCAGGCTTGGGATAGAGGTAAAGCTAGCACAATCTATATTTACTTCACAGTGGGATGATGTTGTCCGAGATGAGCTTGTGCTTGTGCAATAGGGAAAGCTATCATGCGCTAGCTTTCCCCCATAATGGGACAATGTTTTTTGATATGAGCTTGTGATTTTGCAAGAGGAAAGTCTAGCATGCACTAACTTTCCCCCATCATCAATTGATGTTTTCTGAGATGAGCTCGTGGTTGTGTAAGAGGGAAAGCTAGCACATACTGTCTTTCACCCCCACTAGGATGATGTTGTCTTAGATGAGCTCATGATTGTGCAAGAGGGAAAGGTAGCATTCCCACGGTGGGATGATGTTGTCCAAGATGACCTTGTGCTTGTGGAAGATGGAAAGATAGCATGATAGCTTTCCTCCATGATGGGATGATGTTGTTCGAGATGAAATCGTGCATGTGCAAGAGGGAAAGATAGCAAGTGCTAGCTTTCTCCCATGGTGGGATGATGTTTTCCTAGATGAGCTCATGCTTGTGTAAGATGGAAAGCTATCATACACTAGATTTTCCCTAGGGTGGGATGATGTTGGCCGAGATGAGATCGAGCTTGTGCAAGACGGAAAACTAGCATGTGCTACATTTCTCCCACAATGTGATGACGTTGTCCGAGATGAGGTCATGCTTGTGCAAGAGGGAAAGATAGCATGGGAAAACTAGCTTTCCCTCATGGTAGGATGATGGTGTCCAAGATGAGCTCGTTCTTGTGCAAGATGGAAATCTAACATGCGCTAACTTTCCCTGACAATGCAAGGATGTTGTCTTAGATGAGCTCGTGTTTATGTAAGAGGAAAAACTAGCACACTTTTTCTTACCCCCACAATGGGATGATGTTGTCCCAGATGATCTCATGCTTTTGCAAGAGGCATGTGATATCTTTCCCCAATTGTAGGATGATGTTGTCTGAGACTTTCTCGTGCTTGAGCAAGAAGGAAATCTAGCATGCTAGCTTTCGCCCACAGTGGGATGTTTTTTTCCGTGATGATCTTGTTCTTGTGCAAAAGGGAAAGATAGGATGCACTATATTTCCCATATGGTGGGATGATGTTTGAGATGAGCTCGTGCTTATGCAAGAGGGAAATCTAGAATGCGCTAGATTTTTCCCATGGTGGGATGATGTTTTCTAGGATGATCTCGTGCTTGTGCAAGAGGGAAATCTAGCACACACTACCTTCCCCCCACGACGAAATGATCTTGTTCGATATGAGCTCATGCTTGTGCAAGAGGGAAAGATATCATGTGCTATCTCTCCCCCACGATGGGATGATGTTGTCCGAGATGATCTCGTGCTTGTCAAAGAGGGAAAGGTAGAACGTGCTATCTTTCCCCCATGGTGGGATGATGCTGTCTGAGATGAGTTGTTTCTTGTGCAAGAGGGAAAGGTAGCATGAGCTAGATTTCCCCCACAACGTGATGATATTATTTAGGATGAAATCATGCTTGTGCGAGAAGGAAATGCTAGGTTTCCCCCATGGTGGGACGATGTTGTCCAAGATGAGATCATTCTTTTTCAAAAGGGAAAGGTAGCATGCGCTAGCTTTTCCCCACGGTGGTATGATGTTGTATGAAATGAGCTCGTTCTTGTGCAAGAGGGAAAGCTAGGACGAGTTAGCTTTCTCCCATGGTGGGATGATATTTTCTGAAATGATCTCATTCTTGTTCAACAAGGAAACTTATCACACACTAGCTTTCACCCACGGTGGGATGATGTTTCTGAGATGATATAATGCTTGTGTAAGAGGGAGAACTAGCATGTGCAAGAGTTCCCCCATAGTGGGATGTTGTTGTTTAAGACGAGGTCATGCTTGTGCAAGAGGGAAAGATAACACTCTCTATTTTTTCCCCATGGTGCAATGATGTTAGAGATGAGCTCGTGGTTGTGAAAGAGGGAAATCTAACATGCTATGGCTTTGTCCCATGGTGAGTTAATGTCTGAGATGAGCTTGTGGTTGTGCAATATGGAAAGCTTGCACATGCTATCTTTCTACCACAATGGGATGATGTTGTCTTAGATGAGCTCGTTCTTGTGAAAGAGGAAAAGATAGCATGTGCTAGCTTTCCCCCATGGTGGGATGATGTTGTTTGAGATGAGCTCATGCTTGTGCAAGAGGAAAAGATAGCACATGCTAGATTTTCCCCACAATGGGATGATGTTTTCCGAGATGTGATCGTGCTTGTGTAAGAGGTAAATCTAGGATGAGCTATCTTTCACCCACGGTGGGATGATGTTGTCTGAGATGAGGTCGTGCTTGTTCAACAGGGAAAGCTATCATGCGCTAGCATTCCCCCATGGTGGGATGTTGTCCGAGATGAAATCGTTCTTATGCAAGAGGGAAAGCTAGCATGAGCTAGCTTTTCATCAAGGTGGGATGATGTTGTTCGAGATGAGGCCCTGGTTCTACAAGAGGGATTGCTAGCAAATTTCCGCCATAGTGGGAAGATGTTGTTTGAGATGAAATTGTGCTTGTACAAGAGGGAAATATAGTGTAGAAGAATGATCATATCTTGGACAACATCATCCCTTCGTGAGGGAAAGATAGCACATGCTAGATTTCCTGCAAAGTGGGATGATGTTGTTCGATATTTGCTCGTGCTAGTGCAAGTGGGAAATCTAGTCTTCCCATTGTAGGATGATGTTGTCTGAGATGAGTTTGTGCTTGTTCAATATGAAAAGATAGCATGAGCTAGATTTCCCTCATGGTGGGATGATGTTGTCGAAGATGAGCTTGTGCTTGTGTACGAGGAAAAGCTAACACTCAGTAGCTTTCCCCGATTATGGGATGATGTTTTCTGAGATGAACTTGTGCTTGTGCAAGAGGGAAAGATAACATGTGCTAACTTCCCCCCATGGTGGGATGATGTTTTTGGAGATGATATTGTGCTTGTGAAAGAGGGAAAGGTAGCATGTGGTAGATTTCCCCCACAGTGGGATGATGTTGTTCGTGATGAGCTTTTGCTTGTGCAAGATGAAAATCTATCACACATTAGCTTTCCCCCATGGTGGGATGATGTTGTATGTGATGATCTTGTGCTTAATCAAGATGGAAAGATAAAATGAGCTAGATTTTCCCCATGGTGGGATGATCTCGTTTGAGATGAGCTCGTGCTTGTGCAAGAGGGAAAGCTGGCACGTGCTAGCTTTCAACCATGGTGGGATGAAATTTTCTGAGAAGAGATCGTGTTTGTGCAAGACTGGAAGCTAGCATGCGCTAGCTTTCCCCCATGGTGGGATGATGTTGTTGTATATGAGCTTATGATTTTGTAAGAGGGGAAGCTATCAGAAGCTATCTTTCCCCCACAGTGGGATGATGTTTTCTGATATGAGTTCATGCTTGTGCAAGTGGGAAATGATCTAGCTTTTCGCTAGAGTGAGATGATGTACAAGATGATTTTTTTCTTGTGAAAAAGGGAAATATATCATGCACTACCTTTCTCCCATGGTGGGATGACGTTGTACGAGATGAGATCATGCTTATGCAAGAGGGAAAAATAACATGTGCTAGCTTTCCTCGATGGTGGGATGATGTTTTTCGAGATGATCTTGTGCTTGTGCAAGAGGGAAAGCTAGCATGTCCTAGCTTTCCCCCATGGTGTGATGATATTGTTCATGATGATCTTGTGCTTATGCAAGAGGAAAATTTCCCCCACGATGAGATGATGTTGTTATATATGAGCTCATGCTTGTGTAAGAGGTAAAGCTAGTACACTCTAGCATGCACTAGATTTCTCCCATGATGGGATGATGTTGTCCGTGATGAACTCATGCTTGTGCAAGATGTTTCTTTCCCCCACGGTGGGATGATGTTGTCCGAGATGATATCGTGCATGTGCAAGAGGAAACACTAGCACATGATATCTTCCCCCCCATAGTGCAATGATGATGTCTGATATGAGCTCATTCTTATGCAAGAGGGAAAGCTAGTGCATATTGGCTTTCCCCTGCAATGGGATGATGCTATCTAAGATGAGCACATGCTTTTGTAAGAGGGAAATTTATCAAGTGCTAGATTTCCCTTATGGTGAGATGATGTTGTTTGAGATGAGCTCGTGCTTGTGCAAGAGGAAAAGATAGCATGAGATTTATTTCCCCCACGATGGGATGATGTTGTCCGAGATGAGCTCGTGTTCGTGCAATATGGAAAACTAGCACACACTAACTTTCCCCAACATTGGGAGGATGTTATCTCAGATGAGCTCATGCTTGTGCAAGAGGGAAATCTAGCACTCAGTAGCTTTCCCTAATGGTGGGATGATGTTGTCTGATATGAGCTCGTGGTTGTGAAAGAGGGAAATCTAGTATGAGCTATATTTCCCCCATGGTGGGATGATGTTGTAAAAAATGAGCTCGTGCTTGTGCAAGAGGGATAGATAACACAAGTTGTATTTCCTTTAGTGTGGGATGATATTGTTTGAGATGAGCTCATTCTTGTGCAAGAGGGAAAGCTAGCACATGCTAGATTTTCCCCACGGTGGGATGATGTTGTTCGAGAGGATCTCAGGGTTTTGTAAGAGGGAAAGATAGAACACACTAGATTTTCCCCACAATGGGATGATGTTGTCTGAGATGAGCTCATGCTTGTGAAAGAGGGAAAGATAGCATGCGATAGATTTTACCCAAAGTGGGATGATGTTGTCTAAGATGATATCATGTTTATTCTAGAGTGAAAGTGAGCATGCACTAGATTCCCCCTCAGTGGGGTTATGTTCTCAAAGATGAGCTTATGCTTGTGCAAGAGGGAAAGCTAGCAGGAGCTAGTTGTCCCCCACAGTGGGATGATGTTTTCTAGGAAGAGCTTGTGCTTTTGCAAGAGGGAAAGTTAGCATGAGCTATATTTCCCCTACGGTGGGATGATTTCTGAGATGATATTTTTCTTGTGCAAGAGGGAAAGCTAGCATGCACTAGATTTCTCCTACTGTGGGATTATGTTTTACAAGATGAGATAGTGCTTGTGCAAGATGGAAATTTAGCATGCCCTATCTTCCCTCGATGGTGGGATGATGTTTTGCAAGATGAGCTTGTGTTTGTGCAAGAGGAAAATCTAGCATGTGTTAGCTTTCCCCCATAGTGGAATCGCATTGCTCGATATGTGCTTGTTCTTGTGCAAGAGGGAAAGCTAGCACACTAGATTTCACCCATAGTGGGATGATGTTGTTGGAGATGCACTTGTTCTTGTGCAAGAGGGAAAGCTATCATGCTCTAAATTTCCTCGATACTAGAATGATTGTTTTTTAGATGCAATTTTTCCTATGCAAGAGGGAAAGATTGCTAGAATGTGCAAGCTTTCCTCCATGCTAGAATGATGTTGTTCAGGATGCACTTGCGTTTGTCCAAGCGGGAAAGCTAGCATGCACTAGATTTTCACAACGGTGGAATGATGTTGGTCAAGATGCACTTTTGCTTCTGTATGATGGAATGCTATCATGCACTAGTTTTATCCCATGGAGGAATGATGTTGTTCAAGATGCGCTTTTGTTTTTGCAAGAGAGAAAGCTAGTGTGCACTAGCTTTCCCTCACAGTGGAAAGATGTTGTTTGTGATGCATTTGTTCTTGTGCATGGTGGGATTATGTTTGAGATGCATTTGCACTTTTTCAAGAGGGAAATATAGCACACGCTATATTTCCCCCATGGTTGAATGATGTTGTTCGATATGCACTTGCGCTTGTGCTTGTGCAAGAGGGAAATCTAACTTTCCCTTGCAATGGAATGATGTTGCTTGAAAAGTGTTTGTTCCTTTGCAAGAAAGAAAAATAGCAGCCATTAGCTTTCGACCACAGTGGGATGATGTTGTTATAAATGCTCTTGTACTTGTGCAAGAATGAAATCTATCACACGCTACTTCCCCCCGCACAGTATAATGATGTTATCCGAAATGTGCTTATGCTTGTGCGCTAGTTTTCACTCAAAATAGAATGATGTTGTTTGAAATGTATTTTTTCTTGTGAAAGAAGGAAAACTAGTAGGGGATAGGTTTCCCCTATAGTGGAATGACGTTGTTTGAAATGCACTTTTCCTTGTGTAAGAAGAAAAACTAGAATTTTCTAGCTTTCCTTCACAGCAGAATGATGTTATTTGAAATGCGCTTGTGCTTGTGCAAGAAGGAAAACTACCACAAGCTATCTTTCCCTTCTAATGGAATGATGTTAGAAATGTTCTTGTTCTTTCGCAAAAGGGAAAGCTACCATGTGCTATATTTCCTCCACAGTGGAATGATGTTGTTTGAAATTCCCATGTGCTTGTGCAAGGATGAAAACTACCACGCACTATCTTTGCTATATAGTGGAATGATGTTGTTCGAAATGAACTTGTTCTTGTGTAAGAAAGAAAGCTAGAACCCATTATTTTTCCTCCATAGTGGAATGATGTTGTTTGAGATGCACTTGTTCTTGTGCAATAAGGAAACTTATATACCCTAGTATGAATCAAAAAGTTTCAATTGGCTTGCAGTTCTTTTTGCAAGTTAATATCTAACATTTAAATACTATCCAAGTCTTGGCATGATGAAAACACATTTGTGGTAATTTCGAGTTTTGATTGATGGGATCATAAGTTTATTTGCATCATAATAAACTATTTGGATGGATTTGTACATCCATGTGAATTATCATATCTTTGTAATGGTGACATAATGGTTTTTTAACACCCCATATTTTGGCTTTAGGTAGTTAGAAATTTGATTTTTCTCATCTTAGTAATTCATTTCTTAACAACTATTTGGACTCAACAATATTGATATAGACATATGAGAAGTGTACATATGGACCTAGTTATGTGTTTCATACTATTATTTTAATTGTTATATGCTCATGATGATGATAACTCTTTGATTTGCTTAAAAATGCAAATTAAGATGTGGACTTCAGGTACATGGATACTGATTCAAAGTTATGTTGAGAATGCATAACAGATTTAAGACATGATAAAAATAAACATACATTTCTTAATTGAACGTCAATAGAGATATGGATTCTTATATAAAATTATGATGTATATACATGGATATGAGTTATTGGTAAACTAACCTATAGGTTCATGAGCTATGTGATAGCTGAATGACTACAGTGATGAGATAGCATGGATGTCATAGACATCAAGAAGATAGTGTATGCTATGAGTTATCATTATTATTTAATTTATGATTTGAAATATTGTTATGATCTATGGTAAGTGTGGTTTTGATAGGACACATGACTTTCCCAGAGTGGTTGTTTGATGACATGACTCTAGGAATAGTAGTTGCACAATAGGGGTTGATGTAGGGTGTTGACCCTAGTTCTATGAGGAGGGGTGGAGGTATTTCCCACCATTTATCCCCTGAAACCTAGAGTCGTGGGAGGGTTGTGTGAAGTCACGCTCCCCTAGACATGTGATGGCGACTGACAGTTTCTTGTTGGGGAAGCTTGGTCAATATGTATGACACTTTTTGTTATGGGTTCTATCTGGATTTAGGTCAATATAGTTGATGCTCCAGCTTAGTCCAATAGAGGAAAGGATAGGATGGAAGATGGAAGTAGGTTAGGAAGGAAGGATGCTTCGATGTTAGTTCAGAATAATGATTGAGGATTAGAGATGCCACTATTGTTTACTCACCTTGTTCCTACCATGTTTAAAACTCTCTTTAATTTCCTATTGATATTTTAAGTGTGATAATGAGTTATTGATGAATTAATGTAATTTTGTTCATTAAAGATTATTAAATGATGCATTACTTGATTTGTCATCCTACATGTCTTGGTGACCATATAGGAACTATGCACTAGAGACAATGGTTGTTTATCGTTAGTACATACATGGGATATGTGTCCTCTAGCAATGCGCACATACCCTACCCATGTACACTAGTACAATTAATTAATGTATTAATTATTAAAGTAAATTATTGACTATTTAATTGAATTTTTATTGAATATTAAATTATATTTCATACAAAATATCTAGAAGCATTAAATACCTCTTGACTTTGATAGATGGTGGGTGTGATGAATTAAATGAGCATGGCGGGGTGTTATATTCCTTTTGGGGAAAATTGTCAAATTACATTTACTAGATAGTATGAGAAGAAAGACTTTTCTTTTTATTTTATTGTTGTTTAATCAGGGTGGTTGAGGAGACTTGGGAAAGAATGTATGGAAAATTGATAAATAGGGAGGAGAAGTGGTGAGGAAAGGAGGATGGAGGAGGTTTTTGAGCATGATGAGAGGTTGTGAAATCTTTGGAAGATATATTTATTATTATGGTTTTCTTTGAGCATTTGTGCTTTGTTGTTCTTGGAGTCACGGGCACAAAGGGCCAAGAAACCGAAAGGTTTCTTGGAGCTAGGAAGTCGGCTAGGCTCCTAGTTGGCTGGGAGGATTCCATTGTTTCACTCTGGGCAAGCGGGAAAAGAATTCTTGGAAGCACCCAGGATTACATTACAACTGATGAGCTTCGACAAGATAAGGAGGTATTTTTTGGTGATATTTGGTTATTGATATTTTGTATATACTTTTGTTTTAATTTATAAATCATAGAGTTAACATATTACTTATTTCATCATGTTATCTAGATTTATCATTGAGAAAATGTAGAAGAATTGTGTAAATGAAAATCAATGAAATTATGCTAAAACAAAGTTGTTATTGTGTATGTATTTAATCAAAGATTAATTGTTTAACATCCTGGATGGGTGTTACAGGTTTCACGACCTTGAAGACGTGGTTTATTGGCATTCCAATGCTGAGATACAAAAGAAATCTACCTTAACCTTACATTTGAACCATGCTACTTAAGTTTATTATTTGGATTTGTGAATTTTATAGATGTTCAATAATAGTATTATCTTTGAAAATTATTTATTGGCCATTTGATATTGTTGCATGGATGAAACAAAAGAAAGTCATTGAATTTTTGTTGGGAATTATGTTTAGATGTTTTATAATTTTCAGTCATCTTAAATGTTGTAAAAAGGTCACATAATCTTAATGCTTAAAACTTGCAGACGAATAGACAAATTATGATAGTTTAAATGGTTTTAGAGAAGCCTAGCTCTTGTATCAATTGTCATTTTGTTAGTTCTATATGTTAAAATCATCTAAATAAGTGTTGCCTTAGTTATTGGCATGTATCATAGAGTGTCGAAGGGAGAACCCAGAATATGGAAATCAATTTTTGGTGTCATGTTATAAAATAGTTGGGAAATCCTCTCAACATTTTTGTTTAGTAATTTGGTCTTTCAGTCCCAGTCTAGTTTGCAAATGCTTGTTGTTTGGTCAAGAAATTCTAGTAGCAAATGCTTTATTTTGGTTAGGTGTTGAGCTATAATTGTATGATTAAACCAAGTGAATTATACAACCTCAAATTTGAAATGATTGGCTATCTCATTTTCCTACATTGAAAAATTAAAAAATGTGAAGTTGTGTTGATTTTGGATCTCGAGGGACAATGATAAGGGTTTGTCACCTTTGAATTTAAAAAGATTCCTTTGGTTCTAGTTGTGTCATTGATTGCTTGAAATTAGACTTGAATAATAGTATTGTTGTTCCATTGTATGCAATATCAATGCCTAGTTGTTCCTTCCTACTATTCCTTTTAAGTGTTGAATGTCGGGTTTCAATATGAGTTTCAATCTTTTATTAGCTTTGGAACAAGCTAACTTAGATCCACAATTATGAAACAATAAATATATTCAAATCTATTGTTGTTGTGGGCTCTACATTTAATTTTGTCATATATGGAAATCTAGAAGTTGTTAGCGTTCATTTAGGAACAAAAACATGTATGTGTCATTGCTTAGGGTTACTTTGTCTTTACATGTTATTTTATCACAAGCCCATGTAGCAATATGAACATGATTTCCCTAGCCCTACTTATGATTCCCCTACATGATGAGTCATGTTTTCTGGTCTCTAGACAAAGCGAGGAGGTGATTTCACCCTAACGAAGGTTAGTGTTCTAATGTTGTCACCAACAATGCACTTATGCTTATACTAGATGGAAAGTTAGTGGTTGCTACCTTTTTTTCTAGCAAAAGCACAAGGATGAAATCAATGCTCTGAGGGTGCCTTAGTCCTAAAACACGCCATGGTTAATGTCCTACCTTTGTATGTGTCCTTTTATTGGCTCTATAACATGCTCCGAAGATCCAGAATGATGCAATAAGAAGTGTATTTAAATCCAACATTGTTGTTGGCTCCACACTTGTGCTTTTACTAGAAGGAAAGAAAGAAGTTGCCATCGTTCATTTTGACACAACCTCAAGGATTCAAAATAGATATAATAGCATTATTTTTATCCAATTTCAGATTTTATGAATTGTAGAGTGTTATTTCAAAGTCTATATGAGCAATGTACCTAAGATGGATTCAATTGGGCTTGAGGCTCTCTCCCTCAAAGTTGATGCAATCAATTCTATAAGGGTGATTTTGTTCTAACAATCACCATGGTTAGTGTTATGGATTGATGTGTGCCCATTTATTATCTTTGGAACAAGATAATAAGATCCAATATTATGAAACAATAAATGTATTCAAATTAGATGTTGTTGTGGGCTCTACATTTGTTCTTTTCATTGATGGAAATCCAATGGTTACTAGTTTTGCTTCAAGAAAAAGCACAATTTTGCAATCATTACTCAAGGTTTTCCTTTTTCCTCACATTACCTTTTATCACAAGCTCATGTACTACTATGAACATGATACGCCCTCACCATACTTTCAATTCCCCTATGTGATGAAACATGCTTATTGGTTGATAGACAAAGAAGGGAGGTGATTCACCTAAAAAAAGGTTAGTGCCCCGATATTGTTATACAAATTTTTCTTTTACTTTTGTTAGAATAAAATATAGTGGTTATGTTTGTTAAATTTCATTCCAACCGAAGAAAAAATATGTAATCATTGCTCTCGGGGCACCTTTATCCTAACAATCACCAATGTTAGTGTTTTTCTTTTGTGTGTGCCCTTTGATTGCGTCTGGAACAAGCTAAGAAGGTATATGATGAAATAAAAAGTGTATTTAACTAATGTTGTTATTGTATCTGTACTTGTTCTTTTGCTATAAGGAAAGATAATGGTCACTATATTTTGTTATGGCACAAGCACAAGGATGAAATCATAAGGTTTCGAGTTGGCTAGAATAGTGGGACTCCTATCCAATTTCAAAGAACATGAAGTGTTGGTTGTTATTTTGAAGTACATATACATAATGTACCTAAGGTATATTCAATTGGGCCCAACTATTACTCGATCCTAATGAAAAATCAAGGAAAGAATCTCCAATGTGGGATTGGGGTTCATGCAATCCTTTCACAATTTTCCTAGAATTTGACGCAATTGTAGGGCACAAAGTTATGTTTCTAACTTGGGTTTTATTGTAAGAGGAAATTTATTTGAATGCTTGCAATATATCCTCTTGATTTTGTGGTGAATATTCCTTTGAGTTCTTGAGTATTTTTTCTGGAAATGACTTTTGAGCTTTGAATCTAAGATTGAAAATACAATTGAGAGATCAATCTTGAGCCAAAAGAACTAGATGCCATATAAAGGTATGACTCATGATATCAATCAATCATGAGACCAAATAATGGTTATGAATTATTTTGTGTAGTATAGTTTCCAATAGATTTGTTGTGCATAATCATTCTTAAAATATTCACTTTCTTGATTTATGCAAGGTCTATAAAATAAAGCATGCATGTTGCAGTTTCATTTTAAATATTATAAAATATTGACATCAATTATTTGGAAGCACCACTAAAAGTTAGAACACACCTAATATATATATATGTTTTTAACAATAATCCTATTAACAATAGTAACTATGAAATGAAATAGTTAAGGTGAAATTCATGGTATAGATCCCACACTTTAAGAGATGAATGAAAAATTCTTTATCAATAGCTAAATTTCTAGTCCACCAAGATTGTATCCTAGAAGTAACATTAGGCTAATTCCATATACTAACATTTTATTTTACCTTTCCAAGGAATGCCAGAGTTTATTTTTGGTTCTATTTGGTGACTGAAACAACTGTACTATGGAATGTTGATTAAGGTTGGTTGTTATTGATGTAAACCCTTGAAGAAATCCCCGTAGCACAAGGTTTTGGTAATGGAACCAAGATTGTTTGATGTAAAGATGAATCATTATTGTCTTTTCATGCTTGATAAGAAGTAAAAATGGATGAACTCCAAAGTGGTCCCCTTATGGTGAAAGATCGCATGGGAAGATTCTTTGCAGAGTGAGAGAACCCATGCTTATTTGAGGAATAATGAGATGAAGGACAATGAATTTTTGAGTGAAACTATCCTAGATGGATAGTTCTTGTCATGCCATTTCCGGTGGTATGTGGAACATCATATAAATCTCCATGGTTAGAGAGCTATGACCATATGAAGTTGGAGAACCCTCATGAGTCTTATAGAAGCCCCCAAGAGTCAAAGTGCTTTGCAAAAAGAAATTATTTTAAATGAAGAATCCCTAAAATAAGGAAACACTTGTAAGGCTACATGAAGATATAAATAAGAGACAAATTTCACTCATAAAACACACTTGTACATATTGTATATCTATTTTCTTGTGTAAAGATTCTTGTAATTACTTGTGGATACATTTGAAGTAGAGAATGTCTGAGGTAGCATGAACGGTTGACAAAAAAATTCTTGGATTTACAGAAAACCCTATTTTATGGTGCATACGTGGGTTGTCTACATATAGGGTGCATATACGTGAGATGTCTGTGTATAGGGTGTGTACAGTACATCAGATCCATGCAGGTTGTCTGTGTATAGGGTGCGTACAGTACATCAGATTAATGCGGGTTGTCTGTGTATAGGGTGCACATACACAGTTGTCTATGTATAGGGAGTGTACATGTTGATAAAGTCATGAAAATTTAATAAGATGAAGATGCAGAGGTTCTAGATTCTGAGATCAAGCTCCCAGGAAGTTCTAAAGTGCTCAGATACATCAGATCCATCCATTATTTCAAAAGGTATGTCTTATTTCTATGAATAGTTGGATTTTGATGTATGCATGAGGAATGGAAATTGAGATTTAAGGATTCTCTCTAGAAAGACTAGTGGCTACATGTGATCTTCTACATAATTTAGATCTACAGAATTACAATGCTGGTATGTTCATCATTGTTACTTCTTGTGAGGCACATCTTGTATTTCTTGGCATATGGATAAGGGTTTTTATGGTACATGGTTGAGATCTTGTATTTGTGTAGTAGTTGATGCATTGAGAGACTGAATATCAGAAAGGGGTTGATGACTAAGCACATGTGAGGGATGTTATACTTGTTCATGATTATACATACCTATATGACACATGACTAGAGGGAGAAATACTTGCCTTGAGTAAAGGTTATATATGAGGATGCATGCACAGGGTATAGTTACAATCTAGATATAGTGACAAGTTATAGATCTGTGTGAAAGAAGTTACAGAAAGTAAGAAGTTTTCAAGAAAAGGAAACCCTAGTTTTCAAAAGGCATACACATGCTGCATAACAGTTTGGTAGTGTACATATGCGGACTGCATAACAGATAGGGAAGGTACATACGTGGGCTGAAACACTACAGGTCACATATCTATTGTAATATTTGTAGATACATGTTCAGTTCAGGTACAAATTGGTTACAGGGTAGTAGTACATATTGGATACAGGTCAGTGGTACAGGTTTTTACAGTTGTACTATAGTACATCTCACAGTGACAGATTGACAGTGGTTCCATTATTCTACTTATACTCTAGGGTGGTTGGATGGGGCAAGGATAGGTGGTTGTAGCCACCTTCCGGTTGTAGTTGGAGAACTTAGGGGGTTGTAGCCTCCTTTTGGTTGTAGCTAGAGAATTGGGGAGTTGGAGCTTCCCTCAGGTTGTAGACTGAGAGACTAGGGGGTTGGATCCTCCTTCCAATTGCAGTTGGAAAACAAAGGAATTTAGTGCTTCCAATGAATGTAATTCTTCAAGACATATAAGAAAAAGCATTCCG
>CBVK0100184619.1:0-19230 GCA_900067695.1 Picea abies
AGTAAGATCCAAACCATTCGGATGCCACCTCACCATAGAAGCTTCTCCTTATGGAAGATTCAAGAAAATGCTCATTTTTCCCACGTGCTGGAATTCTCGCATCCTAGCTATAGAGCAACCTGCGAACACCTCACACCCTGGCTATAGTGCAACCTGCGAGAATGGGTCATTCTCGCACCCTGNNNNTATAGCAACCTGCGAACTTCCTTTTTTATAAGGTTTTTACATAGGAAAAATAAATTTCTTTTCTCAGGAGAAGTTCTTCTCCCTTCTCTCTTTAGGAACTCAGGCCACTGTGACCCTTCTGAAGGCAACATATAGGTTTACATTATTAACGATCATAGGGATGACGAAAATAATGTGTACCACTAATAGGTGGTGAGGAAGAAGATGATTCCCCAGGAGTAAGTGATCCGGATTTTATGAGAAGAATGAAATGAATACAGATTATTAACAAGTTCTTAACACAAAATAACATAGATATAGTAAAACTAGTTTTCTATTCAATAACGAAATAATTTGAAACTGTAAAATGCAACAGAAACAAGCTTGCTGGAATGGTGGCGGCTTATCTCTGAGAAGAGATGTGACAACAGTGTGAAATTGCAAGGAGAAGGTTACAATGAGGCTCTGAAGGCCTTTTTACAATAAAAAAGAATGCCAAAACCCCTAGACATCTAAAAACCTAACCCTAGGAGATGAAGTGCCAAAATTCATGTGGGTCCTGTTTGGGTAAGTTAGTACATCAACTTCCCGGGGTCGTAACTTTTGCATACAATCTCCGTTTTAGGCGTGTGATATCCCGTTAGAAATGTATCATAGAGGAGATTCAATTTTGGTGCTAAATAATGCCTCTAGATATCATTAAGGAGCTCTATATTGAAAAACCTTCATTTAGGCCCTTAAAATGGCCCCGAAAGTTAAAATTGCTAAAAATAGTAACTTGCCAAAATTGTCAAAAAAATGTTTTGAACCAGTTGGAAAAGGTGGGTGGCCACCGACATCCATCTGTATCAATCCTACCTCCTTAGAAATCAATGGTATCCATTGCGTTGAGGTCCCCCATTAGATGAGAAAATTTCTGCTGAATTTGGCCTCGGGTCA
The DNA here is from genome assembly GCA_900067695.1 of Picea abies. Lineage (NCBI taxonomy): Eukaryota > Viridiplantae > Streptophyta > Pinopsida > Pinales > Pinaceae > Picea > Picea abies. The sequence continues at coordinate 1,105 of CBVK0100184619.1, forward strand.
ACCACTTGCCTTGGTGCAGGAGCTGCCCTGCTTTGACGACTCGATAAAGATGGATCCTTTGTTGTCGAGTGCCCTTGATCTGTCTATCCACAATATGATCATTGGATGCCTGTTGTATGAAGTTGGGGTTGAGCTCTGTTGGTATTAGCTGTTTTACTACTTCTGAGGTGTCCAATAATTGTGGGAAATAAGGGTGAAGGAGATCCACGTTGAACACTGTGTGCAGGCCAAGGAAAGGAGGAATGTTGAGCTCAAAATCATTATCCACCATGGCCTTGGTGATAGTGTATGGTCCATAATGGAGTGGGTGAAGTTTTTGATGGGGTCCTGTAAGGTGTTCTTTCTGCAAGTGCAACCAAACTTTGTCGCCCATCTGAAACTTGTGTGACACTCAATGTTGATCATGACGCTGTTTGTACTTGTTGTTAGCGATGGAAGTCACTCTTGGATTGCAGCAGGAGCAGAGCCTGACACCCATCATTTTATGTCATGATTTGTTTATAAAAAGGGGTGATCGAATGGAAGTTAACTCAAAACAATGTTTTTCTAACTCCGAAACTAGGCCAGGCATGCATGGGCAAGTGAGGTCTTGGATAAACTTCAGACAGTGAGTTGTAGTAAGGGTGAGTAGGGGGAAGACTTGTATAAGATAACTACAAAGGTATGTCGTAAACATCATGTTTCTAACAGACTGTAGGAGAAAACATCTAAACGCAAGATCTTCTTACATTCAAACGCAGAAAATTGAAGAATACAACAATGCAACAATAAATCCTTTATCGCAACATAATGGCAATAATTCATGTGAATCAGTCAATCATGAAATCCCTCAAACTCTCGAATGCCGACATGGAACTGATGTGCACCGTGTGTCCTTAAGATGAATGGCCGAGGTAGCATTTGTTATTTAAAAGGGGGCTGCCTTCATTCCCAGGCTCGCTTGACGTGACCTGGTGCTAGGACCATGGGCTCAGCTCCAAAGGTGCCCTCAGCATTTCGCCGATCGACAATTTCAGCTACAATGAATGGGAGGTCCCTTGTCTCCCAAAACACCAATCCCCACAATGCTGATTGGATGCCACCTGTCCCAACTAGATAGGACGACCCAGATCTATCTTGAACTATGGGTGCTACCTTTTGTGCTAAATCTCGGGCAACTTGGCAGCCTCGAAATCTCGGTGATCGTTGATCATCTTTATAGATGGATCTCAGATGCTGACAACAAAATTTCACCTGCTCGCTTGACTTGTAACCGAAAAAGAGATTCTTCCGTGCTGTGCTTGGGTGCTTCTAGTGCAACCTGTAGACCTGGGTACTTTTGTGCCCAAGACAAAAATTGTTGCTAACATTAGGCTCCATGGGGGATAGAGTTGTCCCTGTGATGCTCTAAGAACTCATTCTGTAGCTTCAGTACCTTGCTATTGTGCTATGGATTCATTTACTAAGACAAAAATATGAAAAAAGAAAATGAACAAAGAACCAAAGGACAATATTTACAAACAAAGGAGCCATCTAAGGCTCAAACAAAACATTTCTTCAGAAAATGCCCATTTACTGGGCTGTTGAAAACCTCTTCACCCTCCAGATCTTGCAACCTGTACGTGTTGTTTGAGAAAACCTCAGATATTTTGAAGGGGCCGATCCAGAGGGCGTCAAAATTGCCGTGTTTTCCCTTATCCTGTCTGGGTGCATCCCACTTAAGTACCAAATCCCCGATCTCGAACTCCTTCTTCCTAACCTTCCTGTCAAAAGCTTGTTTGACCTTTTGCTGATGACTATGAGCTGCATTCCTCACTTGTTCCCTAATCTGTTGTACTTCCATTATCTGATGAATCCTTTTGATCATATGATCTGGCTCTCCTTCATAATCTTAAAAGAAATTCGCCATAGGTAAGGCGAGCTGAGTGGGAAAAACCACCTCTGCTCTGTAGACCAGTTGAAAAGGCGAGGTGCCCAGGGATTTCTTCGTTGTCACTCGATCAGCCCATAGAGAAAATTTCAACTTTGAATCCCAGGCCCTTTTTTTGTCCTCCAATAGTCTTTTGATGATCCTTATCAGGATTTTGTTGGAGGACTTTGCTAAACCGTTGCCTAGGGGATAGTAGGGGGTGGAGTGAATTAGAGAGATCTAGAACTGCTCACAGAACTTAATTAGAGGCTTAGATTTGAAAGAAGCAGCATTATCAGTGATGATCCTATTGGGATAGCCAAATCTGGCTATGATATCCTCCAGGAAGCTGATAATTACTTTGTGTGATGCACTTTTGGTGGGGGCAAATTCTATCCACTTGGTGAAATAATCTGTTGCAGTCAGGATCCATCTATGTTGGCCACTTGAGGGAGGATGGATTTCCCTGATGAAGTCTAGCCCCCACTGTTGAAAAGGTGCTGAAGCCATTACAGGATTCAGTGGTAGTGGTCTAAGCTGCTGCTTTCCTGAGAACTTTTGGCATTTGATGCAGTCCCTGATTTCTCTACTGACATCAACAAATAAAGTGGGCCAGTAATACCCAGCCCTGAGGATTTTGTGAGCTGTGGTCTTCCAGAAATGATGCCCCCCACAAAGGCCTATATGGAAATCAAACATAACTTTCTGGGCTTCTGGTGGGTTCAAACATCTCAGCAACACCCCTAGAGGGTCTCTCCAGTAGAAGACTTTCCCAATGAGGCAATATTTGACCACCTTGAGATTTAAAGCTCTTGCCTTACTTTTACCCATTCCATCCGAGGGCGTCAACTCTTGCAGAAAGTGTAAAATGTCACGATACTAGGCACATTCTGCCAATGATAAGCCATCCTGAGAGTGTTGGCTGGGAAAATTAGCTTGCTGATTTCCTGAGCAAGTATTGATGAAATTAACCCCCAAGGCTTTGCAATTGGATTCAGCCAGTAACTTGGCTAAACCTTGCCCCTTAACCAACTTGGTGGGCTTTATCTCTAGGTCAAATTCCAGGATTCTAGTGATCCATCTGCCTCTTCTCCCATCTATATTGGGCTGTACAAGGATGTCCTTCACAAAAGCCGAAGGAACGTATGCAGTTACCTTTGAGTGCAAGGCATAGACTCTGAAATCTTTGAGAGATTTCACTAAGGCATAGGCCTATTTCTCCATGATTTCATACCTGATTTCTACATCTCTTAATGCCTTGCTGAAGAAGGCAATGGGTTGCTCTCGCCCTTCCACATTTTTCTGCAATAACACCACTGCTACCATATCGAAAGAAGAAAATAAAAAAACTAGGAAGGGTTTGGAATAATCAAGACTAATCAACACAGGTGCCTCAGTTAGTGCCCTTTTTATTTGGAAAAAAGATTCCCTGGGTTCAATGATCCATTTCACTTCGTTTCCCTTTCTGAGCATGGCTATGATGTGTTTCACCAGTTCAACAAAATTTGAGATGAATCTCCTTAGAAAGTTAATCTTTCCTAAAAAGGCCTGGACTTCTTTTTTAGTCCTAGGAAGTGATAGGGTTTGAATTGCCTCCACTCTGCTGGGATCAATTCTCACTCCTTCCGCTGATACTATATGTCCTAACAACTTGCCCTCCATCATAACAAACAAGGATTTCTTGGGATTTAGGGAAAGACCAAACCTCCGACACTTAGAGAAAACTTTCCTTAAGTGATAACAATGCTCTTTATTAGACCTGGAGAAGACTGTGATGTCATCTAGGTAGATCACTACAAACTGGTCTTTCTCCCCGATGAAGGCTATATCCATGGTTCGCTGAAATGTTGCTCCTGCATTCATTAGTCCAAATGGCATTTTGGCATACATGAATGTGCCCCAAGGAGTGGTGGAGGTTGTCTTTTCCCTATCCTCAGGCATGACCGATATCTGATTATAGCCAGAAAACCCATCGATCATGGATATCCTGGATGCACCAGTTACCCTCTGCAGTATGTGTTCCATCTTAGGTAGGGGGTAATTGTCTTTCTTTGAGCTTCTATTCAGGTTCCTGAAATCGACACAAAGCCTGATTTCTCCACTTTTCTTCCTCACCGGGACTAAATTGGCCACCCATTCGAAATATCTCAAGGGAATGATGATCTGGGCCTCTAACAACTTCTTCACTTCTTTCTCCATGGCAGGCAACAACATGGGATTTATCTATCTTAGCTTCTGCCTAAATGGCCTAGCCTCTTCCTTTTGTGGGATCTTGTGCTCAATGACAGATGTGTCATAAGTCTTGAGGTCTTCGTAGGTCCACACAAACACATCAACAAATTCATTTAATAATTCAGTATATTTCATCCTCTGTTCATTGGTCAGTTTGCTTGATAATTTGACAAACCTAGGCTCCTCCCATGTACCAATGTTGCATTCGGCTGTATCAGTATCTTCATTTGAAACCTTACCCTTTACTGCCACATCATTCCCATCGAATAGTCTTTCTAAAGGGACTAGCCCCCTCAGAATGTGATTGCTAGGCAGCTGAATAATCTGGTGATTAGCAATTTCATTTAAAAACACCTTAGGGTGAGGGTCACCTTCTAGGTCAGGATCCTGATCAATGTGCAACGCAGAAAATTCATCAACAGATTGGAGAAATTTTTCGATTTCCATATCATCTTTGAATACCTTCCAATGCTTGAAATTGTCCGGTACAAAGGGCCTATATTTTATTTCGACATCATTTTTGACCATAGGCAGCAGAGGAACTTTGAGCAAACTAGCTGAGACAGCTAAAGAATCGGCTGAAGTATTTTTCCCCCTCGGAATGAAAGAACTGTTAAAAGCCAAGAAGAAATTATCAATCAGGTCCCATATTTCATTTCTGTAATTTATGAGCCGAGGATTATTAGCACGATAAGCATTTATGACTTGCTGGATAATCAACTCAACATCTCCAAATATTTCTATATCTTTAATTCCCATTTCCTTTGTAGCCCTCATACCCAGAACAAGAGCTTCATACTCTGCCACATTGTTGGTGGTTTCATATTCTAGCTTGTATGATAGGGATATGGCCTCTTGACAAGGTGATATGAAAACCACTCCAGCGCCAGCGCCTTCGCTAGAAGAAGCTCCGTAAAAAAAAATATTCCAAACAGAGGGGGTTGGAGGGGGAATTGGATAATCAAGACTGGGCTGCTTTCTGACTTGGAAAGGGTCTTTAGGAGTATCAGTGAGCTACAATAAAATAGACCCCAAATCGGTGTCAAGTGCAAAGATGGGGTGATTGGTGGGGTTTGCTTCGTCACTAACAATGTAGGCCAACTGAGCTTCTATATATAACCTCATTTGTTTCCCTCCTGACGCAGAGTGATGGTCTAAACCCTCACGGTTCCACCCTACTCTCAGCAGGACCTTCTCATTCTCTCACAGGCCCGAAGAGTCTAAGACTCTTCCAACTCCTCTCGGGAGTTCCTGACCCACACATGTCCCTATCTTCAGAACTCGGGACTCGCAAGTTCGCGAGTTCAGCGCTCACGATATCGAGTCTTTCACTTCCCCGAATCCCAATGGTCAAAGGGTCAACGTCCTCGGATATCGGGGGTTTCCCTATCGAGAAATCGACGGATATGATACTACGAGTCACTCGTCCTCCAACTCTCCGATCCCCGAACTCCGAGCTAACACCACTTTTCAACGCCTATTCATATAGGATTAATGCCCTGACGCCTGTCCTCCACTTGCACTATCGGGAAATCGCCCTTTGCGATGACAACACTCCGTATTTCAAAACCCCAAGTGCCGAGGTGCTGATTCTCCGAGATCGCGCCACCTGTCCCGTTCCTGATCAACGGCTCCCGTCAACTCGGGAAATCGCTATTCGTGATTTGACAAGTCACAAAACACTTACCTCACCAAATGCCGAACCCCAAACCCCGATGGGCCGAGATCCGATGGCCAGTTCCCTCCTGTGCCTAAGGGTTAACTCCCGCGCAAAGCTTCTCCATGATCGAACGGTTAGTGGGATTTCGCGATTCTGCTCCGCAAATCTCGACCGTCGATTTTCCTCTTTGAGGGTTTCCTCCGCTCCGAAGCTCTCTTAGCTCGAATCTCACCTGGGTCTGTTCCCGCAATGTTCACAACGGAACTATCCCTCCTGAGCTTGGTTTCTCCCACTCCTTCAATGGAAAGTTGGTGCACTCCTTGCGCTCAGCGTCCAATCACTCTCCAAGTGTTGGATCTTTAGGACTCTTGTGCGTTTCTTCTCCTCTGTGAACTCTCAACATGAGTCCCATTGAGACGCGTAAAAGCACTGCCCTTCCTGAGCTTTCGTCTTGTAGCTTCGACCTCTACAGAAACTCAGTTCCTTTTCTCTTTCTCTTGCAGATGGAGAATACAATGCCTCCTGGCAGTCTTCCAGCTCAAGCCCTCCTGGCAGTCTTCCAGCTCAAGCCATCTATTACTGAGTTCTCTGGGTATTCAATAACCCAGTGAAAGTTCCCTCACCGGCCTTCCTTCAGATGACGGAACTCAAAGAGTTCCTTCCTCTTGGCTATCTGCGTACTCTCTCAACGCCCCCCTGGCGGAGTGTCTCTGCCACAGAACAACCAACAGTTACGCTTCCCCTTGTGCTTACACACTTCGCTCGACGTCCTCCCGACGGAGCTCCTCAGGATCCTCAACAGAATTCCGGTCCTTCTAAACTTCCCAGTAGATTTCTTCCTTACGCACGCTCGATACCCTCTTAGTAGAGCTCTTACAAAACTCTCAGTAGAGGTTCTGTCCACAACAGTGTCTCAGCTACACTGCTTTGACTATTGAGGTGTTCAACAACCCCAAAAGTCTTTCTTCTATATAAGGTGATGACTTTAGTCCTGTTCCCTCAGCACGTCTCCGTCTGACTCCTCACGAGTTTAGAAGTGCATCCTCTTGTGCACTGGTATTCAGAGTCTCAACACTCTGTCACACCCTCATGACATGAAACCTCAAAGACCTCTCGAACCTGAAATCAAACACACTCCCTGCAATTACATGATAACAATACACAATTGTAGCATATAATAAACACGCACATACAGACATGCATATAATGACAGGCTGGTGCAGGAAAAACTGCTTTGTATTAATAATGGCGAATGCTTGTATATTTTACAAGGTGTTCCTCGAGCTCTCTCTTGGCTCCTCTGCTCTACATGCAGATTCTACTACCCAACTTTTTTTCAAATGAGATCTCAAAATCTCTTTTACATGAGGCGGCTCAATCGAGTGCTTCCCTCCAGGATTTACCTACCCTATTGATTTACAATCAATGGACTGTCTAGTCTGCTATCCAGAACTAGATCTCAGCTGATCTATAATAAATGCCTATCTTATCTACAGCCTACGCAAAGACATGGAATTCATGGCTCACCAGCCTAAGACATTTATTTACATTCAATTCAAATTCAAAATGAGGCTGCACCTCCCTTCCAGCCCTGCATGAGTGCGCGCTGACGTGGCTAACTGGCTGTCATGGAGAGATGCTCCTGCATCATACTCCATAGCTGCAAAAATCATGAGCTCCTGCTCATGAGCTTCCCCTGTAATTGTTGGAATCCACCTGGGTCCCAAACAAGTCTGTGGAGATTTTCACTTGCTCCATTCGGTTGTTGTTGCTACCGCTTCCGCTGCGTTGCTGTTGCTTTCCTTCTGCTCAACCTCTCCTTGCTGGCAGTGTCTGCTGATTTCAACATCATCTCCATGATCTCCTTGATCGCTTCATCCAGCTTCTCCAGTGGCTGGTTTTTCTGTTGCAGTCTCCACAGCTGCAAAAATGTTTGGCCATGTGACTGATCATCATGATCTCCCATGCCATCTCATCTGTTTCCAACCTCACTTGTTGGATGTGCATGCCCTGCACTTTCACCCTGTCTTCTAGGGCTTCAATCTGCTCCCACAACTCTGCAAGACATATGCTGTCTGTGTCTTCATTCTCTGTTTCTACAACCCCCTCTGTTGCATTGTTTTCAACTTCATGGCTGAAAACGCTGAGCCATTCCTCAGAATGCTCCTCTTCCTTTTCGGCTTCTTTTTCTGCTGTTAGCCTCAGTGCTACAACTCTTCCAGCTTCTTGGCTGAAATCACTGAGACATTCCACCGAATGCTCACCTTCTTCATTTTCTGCTGCAAAACCCTACATTGCAGTCTCTTCAGCTCCAGTGCTGAATATGTCGAGCCATTCCTTGAAATGCTCATTTCCTTCTTCCGTTTCTTTTGCTGTCAGCTCAAATGCTGCAGCTTGCTCAGCTTGCTGGCTGAATTTGTTGAGCTGTTCCTTAGAACACTCATTCTTCTCTTCATCCACTTGGGCAGTCTCAGATACCTGCTCCAATTTCCTTTCTTTTCTGACAGTCATCTCCTGCGGTGACTGCTCTGCTGCTGCTGCTATATCTGCAACTGAATTTTCTGCCCCCTCCTGGGCAGATGGTAGGAATACTTGTATTCCCCCAACCATCAGAATATCATTCTGACCTTCCTCCTCTGTCAGCTGCATCTGCTGATCCACATTCATCCTTGAGCCCACTTGCTCTGTCAGCTCTCTTAGCTGATTCCAACTCACTTCTGAGTTACTGAAACCCACATATGGTCTTATCTGCTCATCCCTACCCACCTGGCAATATGGGATGCTTCCATCGCTTCCCTGGCAGATTATGAGATCAACCGATCCCATATTCATCAGCAACCTTTGCTGAATTGAACTCTCCCTTGAGTCCAAGAGACTCTCAGACAGTCTCAGTTTTTCATCCCTGCCCTCCAGGAAACTTAGTACGCTTCCGCTGCCCTCTTGGCAGTCTTCAATGCTTTCACTGCCCTCATGGCAATCTTCGAGACCTCGCAGAGATCTCTGATCAATGCCCAGCTGGCCATTTGAAATTCCTTGGCTGTCCTCACGACAGTCTTTGAGATCCTCAACTGATCCCAATTCGTTGCCCTCCTGGCAAACTGGAATTTCTTCTTTTCTGCCCAACCGACAGTATTTGAAACCATCAGCTGATTCCAATTTATTCCAATCATCATCATTATCACCATCGAGACTTTGTCCTGTCTCTGGCCAATAGTAAAAAATCATGTCTTCTTCTGTGGCACTGAGGTTCTCAGCATACCTCCACCATCTTTTCAATAGCCTACGCTGTCTTATGACCATCAGCTGCTTGACTGGCCATTTCGCTTTTTCCTTCTCCATTTGCAATTCGCGCAGTCGTCTCCTCCTCCTATCCTGTCGCATCTGCAGTTCCATCTTCTCTATGTCTACTTTTAATTCATAGAGGTTTCTAGTCATTCTTGCTTCCTCTGCAAGCTTTTCTGCCTTGCTTTCCTTCCTATGGCCTTCAGTAGCCATTTTTCTGTGTCTATCTGTCCCCTCGACAGATCTGCTGCTGTCACTCCAGCAATCCTGAGTGCTCAGCTTCATCCTCCTACAGTCCTGCTACCACCTCGCCTCATGCCTCACCTACACCACCTCCAAAGACTGGAATGGTGGCATATGTGAGATCCATCTGTAATGTTACTCCAAGCTTTTTTATCCAAGATCTAGACAACAACATGCCAAATTTGGGGGGGACGTCGGCTACCACAATATCCATGACCACACTCTTCATGGGCAGCTGAAACAAAGAAACCACCAGGTCTTTGATGACTCCTAGACATTGCACTCTCCTTGAATTGAAAGAGTACAAATCATGATAAGTTTTTGTCACCTCCAATCCCAATTCTTCCATTACTATTTTAGGCAGAAGGTTATGGGAAGCCCCTAAATCCATGAGGCAGTTATGCAACACTTTATCATGTATGTTCAGGGATGTGTAGAAGGGAGGGGATGAATCATCTCTATCCTCTACCATGGGCCCTAGGAAAACTGCTGGCTTTTCATCTTGAAGATTTATTGAGTCAGTGGAAGGCTGGGGGGGGCTCAGATTGTAGCAGCTTGGAGAGGGACCTTTTGAAATCTTTGTTTTTAACTAGTTCAGATAGGGGTACAAGAATTCTAATCTTCTGAATCTCATGCTCAAAATTGAAGGAGGGAATAGGCTTAGGAGCTTCCCTTACCTCAGTGACAGGTTCCTTGGCTGCTGACAAAGCATTATGAGTTTTCTTTTCTTTAGTAGTGGTTGCTGCAGCTTTAGTAGGCCTTTCCGCTATGGGGGGATGATACTGGTTATCAAAATTCCCTTCTTTCTATTTTGACCTGAGATTATATCTGTTAGGAGTGTTGCTGGTTTTTTCCCCTCTACTCAACTCGTTAATTTGAGTGTTGATAATGAATTCTTCATATGTAGATTGATTCAAATGAGGAAACGAGGAAGTGCCCTCGATGCAGTGGATCTCGGGGTCGAGTTCATCCACCTCCTCCCCTTCCTCATGAGAAGCTAGCCTGTTCTGGAGAGGGGTCTGAATCCTCTGATCATCTCTATCTCAGCTCCTTTGTTCCCTAGGAAAACCTATGGCACATTGTTATTAGGCTTCCTGAAACCTCTACTATCTGTATTTTGGGGATTTATGTAGATGGGCTTCCCTTCTAATTCCCACCTTTCCATCCTAGCAGAAAGTGATTTTAGCATTCTAGATGTCTCATCCGTTTGAAGGGGCAGAGGAGAGGAACTGGATGGGGGAGCTTCAGGCATCTGCCTGGATATGTTTCTACCAGCAGTGTTCTTGAGTCGGTCAAAAACCAATATGTTAGATTCTACCTCCACGACTGCATCTTGCATGTGGGCCAGAGTAGTGGCTCTTCTTTCCCTCAAAAGGAGGTAGAAATCGGGATCAAAGGCGCTAGCATAAGTGATCTTTGCAGAGGCTTCAGAGGGTTTTATCTCAGTAGGGATTTTATTGTACATTTTATTGAATCTCTTGGAGAAGTCGGAGACAGACTCCCCTTCTTTTCTCGTCAAAGACCCAAACTCTGTCATGTAATACATGAAGTATTTTTTATCTCCCCATTGTCTCAAAAAGGAACTATCCAAAGCTTCGATCCCATTAATAGATCCAGGAGGTAGGGCCTTGAACCATTTTCTAGCCTCGCCTTGAAGGCTGTGGACAAAAATCCTCATCCATACGTCTGCGTGCATGATAACATTATCATCTGTAAAACTATAAAATGCTTCTAGGTGTTCTTCTGCAGTTGTTTCCCCCTCGCCTGTAAACTTGGGCAGCTGCTTGAGGTAACCATTTGCTGGGAGGGCATTGAGAGGCTGAGGTAACATGAGGGGAGCGTACCTAGTGGCTATAATGGCCTCCATTCTGGTGATAGGGGGATTTGCTCCTGCCATAGGGATATTATGTGGAGGAGAACTTGGAGGAGAAGGAGCTCGAAAAGGGGATACTAGGGATGAGCTTCTAAGGGGAGTGGGAAACAATAGGGGATTTAGGGAGAAGGTTAGTGAGCTTAAGCTGGTGGATGCTTCTCTTTGTGCAGAAGTGACAATAGTAACAAGAGGAGGAGCGATAAAACTAGGAGTGGGGAAATATTCTATGGTCCTGGGTCTACGCCAAGGTATAGCTTCAGGGGGAAGGGTAGTGACAAGGATTTCTCCCTCTAATCCCAGACCAGGGGGGGAAACCTCAACAGGAACACTCCCGAAATTCAAGAAATGGGAAACTTCAGAAAGTGGTCTGCTAAGAAACTGAGGAGGATAAAATGGAGTTCCTACAGAAGGAGATGGTAGATTACCTAGTTCGGCAACGACAACTTCTCCTTCAGAGGCCTTTCCTTTTTCGAGAACTACCTCCGGATCAGTTTCAGGTGTAGCTAGAGGTAGCTGTGGATGGGACCGCATGTGCCTGCCTCTGAAAGCCACAATTGACATGGCAAGTTCGCCCCAATGGAGTCGTCACAATGGAGTCACCGGGTGCACAATAGCAATATTCAAAGGCTCTGATACCTGATGCACCTTTAGAATCAGAGGCTTAATGTCGTTCAATCTCGGGGAAAATTTTCAACTTCATCCCCGGTAGTGGCGCCAGAAATGTTAGCGATGGAAGTCACTCCTAGATTGCAGCAGGAGCAGAGCCCAATGCCCATCATTTTATGTCATGATTTGTTTATAAAAAGGGGTGATCAAATGGAAGTTAACTCAAAACAATGTTGTTCTAACTCTGAAACTAGGCTAGGCATGCATGGGCAAGTGAGGTCTTGGATAAACTTCAGACAGTGAGTTGTAGTAAGGGTGAGTAGGGGGAAGACTTGTATAAGAGAACTGCAAAGGTCTTTCATAAACATTAGGTTTCTAATAGACTGTAGGAGAAAACATCTAAATGCAAGATCTTCTTACATTCAAACGCAGAAAACCGGAGAATACAACAATGCAACAATAAATCCTTTATCGCAACATAATGGCAATAATTCATGTGAATCAATCAATCATGAACTCCCTCGGTATGAGATGAAAACTATATGGGATAAGAAAACTGTCTGTCATTAAACAAGAAATCTTACATACATATGCATAAACAGAGAACTAGAGACATCTACTAAAACTTTACAGTCGGGAGCTTCACTTTACCATCGATCCTTTGAAAAATATCAAAACTAAGTATATATACTCCTAAACATTTTCCCAACAGAGGCCTCCTAGACTTTCAGGATGAGGAGTCTCTTCAATGAAATCTAGCCTGCACTCCTCTGTCATACACCACCTTAATTTTGCATGGCTCACGCCAGGGGGTAGCTGAGCCCTTAAATGCTGAATTAGCGTGTGTAGGCTTCCCTGGCGAGTTGAGGACTCGGCATGGATTCCCTGGAAAGAACCAGTACAGAGGACCATCTCGGGTAGACTTTCATCCGGGACATCCATACCTTGCAATTAATGAGTGAGGTGAGGTTTCAATCACCATCTCTCTTCTTCATTCATTCCAAGTAGGTATTGGGATTTAGATCACGTGGAACCGACATCTGGAGAACACAGTGGCCGCCTTCTGAAACTCAACTCAGTGCTTTTGGCCCCCTTTTGTACAATCCTTTATACTCCCTCAAGTGACCACGGGCCATGACCCTACGCCTATATTCAAAGGTGCTTTCGGCGTTTCGAGGTTTGTGGATAGGAAGGAGTAGGTCTTTTCTCTTCAAAGTCACGATGGGTGAAATGCCAGGAGGGCCTAACAACGCACCATGTTTTCCTTCGGGATGAACGGCTAAGATCGCTCTCAGCGCTTTGGAACCCGTCTTGCCAAATGATAAACATTAGCGCCCCTCCTCCAGGCCTGCCCCTTTTGTGACCAGGCGCTAAAACCATGGGCCCGATTTTGGGTGCTTTCGGTGCTTCGGGATTCGAGGTTTCGAGATGTGAAATGACGAGGAGCGCTTACCCCTCGAACTCCCGAATTCCGACATGGAACGGATGTGCACCGTGTTTTCTTAAGATGAATGGCCAAGGTAGCATTTGTTATTTAAAAGGGGGCTACCTTCATTCCCAGGCTCGCTTGATGTGACCTGGTGCTAGGATCGTGGGCTCGGCTCCAAAGGTGCCCTCGACATTTCGCTGATCGACAATTTTAGTTGCAATGAATGGGAGGTCCCTTGTCTCCTGAAACATCGATCCCCACAATGCTGACTGTATGCCACCTGTCTGAACTGGATCGGACGACCCAGATCTGTCTTGAACTATGGGTGCTACCTTTTGTGCTAAATCTCGAGCAACTTGGCAGCCCCGAAATCTTGGTGACTGCTGATCAGCTTTATAGATGGATCTCGGCTGCTGACAACAAAACTTCGCCCGCTCGCTTGACTTGTAACCGGAAAAGAGATTCTTCCATGCTGCGCTTGGGCGCTTCCAGTGCAACCTGCAGACTTGGGTACTTTTTCTCCCAAGACAAAAATTATTGCTAACACTTGTCATTGGACTTCTGTAGGATATCCTAAACCTGTTGTCAGATGTGCTGGATCCTCTAAATGAACCGAGTGGCTTTGTTAGCTTCAGTTGGAGCAGGAGATGAGTCATTCGAGGTGACCACAAGGGGAAGTGCAACATCTATGGGACCCAATGGTCAGAATCCAAACCCCACTTGAAAGGAGCTATGGCCGGTTGAGCTATGCAAGGCTCGGTTGTAGCTATGTTGGACATAGGGAAGGCTTTCATCCCTTGTGTGAGGGTGCTTTGAATTATACATGAGAAGGAAATGCACAATCATTCGATTTATAACCTTGGTTTGGCCATCTATCTGGGGGTGGAAGGCCGTGGATTTGGTGAGCTTGGTGTCCGACAGTGACCAGAGGCTCGACTAGAATGTGCTGAGAAATAGACTATCCCGATTTGAGACAATAGTTTGTGGGATTCCAAAATGTACCCAAACTCATTCAAAGAAGAGCTTGGCAGTGGCATCTGCTGTGATACTCTTCTTGCAGGAAACCAAAATTTCCATCTTAGAGAAGCAATCAACAACCACAAAAACACAGTCATTTCCCCGCTTGGTGGATGGGAGGCCTAACATGTAGTCTATTGAGATGGATTCCCATGGATTTTCAGGAGTAGGAAGAGGGGTGTACATGTCCTGTTTCTTAGTGGTCAGTTTGGCAATAGCACAGACAGTGCAGGACCTGATATACTTGCCAACCTCCTGTCAAAGTTTCGGCCAGTAGAAATATTTCTGTAACATCACCACTGCCTTTTCGATGCTGAAGTGTCCTGCCATCTGACTGTAGTGGGATTCCCAGATCATCTTCGCTCGCTCACTTGATGGAACACAAATATGGCCTAGACGACACAACAACCCATCCTAAATATGGAAATTATCGACAACTGCATTTGCACCCAACATTTGGTAGGTGGTGGTGAAGTCAGAGTCTGTCTCATAGAGTTGGAGCCATCTAGATGTCTCATGGCCGCAAGAGTCTAGCACTGTGGTGAGTGCCACGACTGGCGGTTTTCTAAGGAAATCAACGACACAATTGGTGCTTCCTTTTTTATACTTGATGTTGAGGTGGAATTGCTGCAAGTATGTGGACCACTTTTGATGGTGGTCATTCTGCAATTTTCCCTGTGTCTGCATGAACTATAGTGGCTTATGATCAGTGTGGATAACTGTCTCCTTCCCAAGAATGTAATGTCTCCACTGGCGGCATGCTTGCATAGTGGAGTACATTTATTTGTCGTAAGTAGGGTACTTACGAACGAACAATATCTGACAGTGTCTCACTATGATAGGCCATAGGGTGGCCATGCTGAGTGAGAACGGTGCCCACAACATAGTTTGAAGCATCTGTCTTGATCTCAAAGGGATGCTACAGGTCTGGTAGTGAAAGTACTGGGGCTGAGCACAAGTGCTTCTTCAAATCATTGAATGCTTGTTTTTTGGACCTACCCCACGTAAATTTTTCCTTACCACCACCCTTGTCTATTTGGCTGAGGGCCCATGCAATATGGGAGAAACCCAACACGAACCCGTGGTAGAAATTAGCAAGTCCCAAGAAGCTCCAAATTTCAGTGAGTGTTGGTTGGGCTGGCCAGTCACATATGACTTGGATCTTGGCTAGATCCACATGTAAGCCATGCTGATCAATGATGTATCCTTGGTAATGGAACTTGTCCATCCTGAAGGAGCATTTTTCCAGGTTGGCGTATAGCTTGTGTTGCCGCAGGGTGTGGAGAACCTGCTGAATATGCTGTAAGTGTTCGGCCCAAGTCTTGCTGTAAATTAGAATGTCATCCAGATACACCACTATAAAAGTATTGGTGAATGGTCACAAGATATCGTCCATCATCCTCATGAAAGTGGCTGGATCATTTGTCAAACCAAAGGGCATGACCAACTGTTCAAAAAGTCCTTCCTTTGACTTGAAGGCGATCTTCCATACATCTGTTTGTTCTATCCAAACCTGGTGGTAGCCAGACTTCAGATCAATCTTACTAAAGTATTTGGCCCCCATGAGTTGATCAAGGATGTCATCTATTCGGGGAATTGGGTACCAATTTCTGACAGTGATTTTATTTAGAGCCCGGTAATCAATATAGAGTCACAAGGTTCCATCTTTCTTCTGTACCAGCATGATTGGGCTCTCGCAAGGTGACGAGATGGGGCAGATGTGTCCCATTGTAGAGCAGTTCTTGGATCGGTCACTTTATCTCCTCATTCTCTAACAAAGAGCGATGATAGATTGGCCCATTGGGTAGCGATGCATCGGGGGTCAGATCAATGGGGTGATTGACCTAACAGTGCAGACGTACCCCTGTAGGTGAGGAGAAGATATCCTGGTATTCTTCCATGACCTTATCTACTTGCTTCTGCTGTGTGGAGAGGTTGACCGTAGAGACCCTGGATGTGGCTGCGATCTTTCGCTTATTCTGAGAGTGAATCACAAAGAAGACAAACTTCCTCATCTGAGAGATGACCTTCCTGCATTTCTCAGTAGATATCAATGAAATAGCACTAGGTGGGACTGCCTCAGGTATCCTGTACAATTTCCTGTTCAAAGTAATAATAACACTACAAGGCCTAGACTCATATACAACATGACATTTCCATAAATAAGGTTGTCCCAAAAGAACATCAAAAACTTTGAGAGGAGAAACATCACACAATACCTCGTCTTTGAAGGGCTTGATGCCATACGATAGTCAACACTGTTGGCTGATGTGGAGATCGCTTCCTTGGTGGAGCCATCCAATGGTGTAGGGTTGTGGGTGCGACATTGTTGGTAGGGCCAGCCACTTGATGACCTCTACTGAGATGAGGTTCTTCTCACTACCACTATAAATGATGAAGTTCAGCGGGGTGCCTTTTACCCACATCTGTGAATGGAAGAGGCGCTCTCCTTCTTCTAGCTCGTCTGGTTCACCAGGCTGGAGCTTGGTGGTAGCAACGGTGGAATTGGGTTCCATGTCAATGATCCATCTTCCCCTTTCTGGTTCTATCTCAGAGTCAGAATCCGCATCTGATTCATAGGCTTTCACTTCGGCCACTAGCAACTGTCAACAGTGTTATGCCAAGGTATCTTATGGAAGTCGCACCACTTCCCGGTATCTTTCTTTGTATTTTCGGTGTCCTTCTTTGCTTGCGGCTTGTACTGGTTGTCTTGATACTGTCCATCTTTTCTTTGTCCTTTGTTCGGTGGGTTGGGGCCACCCTTTCCTGGCTTTTGTTGTGAGGGGTTCCCAGGCCAAAATTGCCACGTCTTTTGTTTGAGCTTCTTCTCAATTTTGACGGCATATTGGTAGGCTGCGCCCAAGGATGAGATGTACAGAAATTACATTTCAGTCTAGATGTATCTATGCAGAGCAACATGATACTTGAGCACTAGATGTCGCTCTGTATATTTGATACCCAACTTGGTGCGCAAGGTATGGAAGATATTTTTGAAATCTGGCACTGCTTGGTCTCTTTCTTGCTGCAGTGTGGTCCATTTGCTATACAGGTCATCATAACTTCCAACAGGGTAGTATTGTTCCTTAATAACATCCTTGAAGGATTCCTAGGTGGTCGTGACTAAAAATAATGAGGTTTCCTCTATTTCCTTTTTCTCACAGAAAGTTTCCCATCAATCTTTGACATGGGGAACGACTTTGAGAAGCGCAAAAGTAATCGTTTCTCTATTAGAAAATTTATGAACAGAAAAATACCCTTCCAGTAGATTCAACCAATTGTCTACAACATCTGCGTCTATCTAACCTTCAAATATAGGAATATCAAATTTTATTTCTACCTTGAAGGGGGTGACGCCTCCGTTCGTAGAAGACACGTCGCTTGTTGGTAGTCGCCGAAGGATTTGTGAGAAACTATCCATCATCTCGTTCCTCTGTTAAGTGTGGGCTTCATCAATCAATAGTTTGAAAGGATCTCCTGTCCCATCATCTTTCTTTTCTCCTACCATGGGAGGTCGCTTAGGTGTGCGAGAGCTTATGTCCTTAAGAGAAACGGGCTCGAGATCCAACTCTTTGTACTCTGACTTCGTTGGGGACATGCATTAAGACGACAAGGAGCAGACCGCTCTGATACCACTGATCTAGATTTTATGAGCAGAAAAAAATGAATACATACTATTAACAGGTTCTTAACACAAAATAACAGAGATATAGTAAAAATGGTTTTCTATTCAATAATGAAATAAGTTGAAACAAGCTTGCTGGAATGGTGGCGGCTTATCTCTGAGAAGAGATGTGACGACAACGCGCATTCGCAAGTAGAAGGTTACAATGAGGCTCTGAAGGAATTTTTACAATAATAAAGAATTCCAAAAACCATAGACATCCAAAAACCTAACC